>UXSR01000038.1:0-116035 GCA_900604375.1 Mesocestoides corti
CGGGAGTCGGCATTTGTTGAATAACGCGGATATTCTTAGGATCCGGATGCCGGCCAGAGGCGTCAAAGACAAAACCCAGATACTTGACCGAAGTCAAGAAGAACCCGCATTTTTCTTGGTGAAGCCTGATTCCGTTGTCTTGAATCCGTTGGAGGATTTATTCGAGTAGCAGGTCAAGGTATGCTGCCACTCCAGGAATGCCAGCCAAGATGGTGTCCACGAATTGTTGGAAAATATCAGGAGCGGCGTTGACACGGAAGGGTAGGTGGTAGCGTGGCCGAGTGGAAGTTCTGCCATACTCCCTTCCGACCACCGTCAATGAAGTTCCCTCTTTCCGACTACTATTCGTTCCAGTCAACACAGCAGCACGCCTTAGCGGACACGAACAGTTCACAACGCTGGACGACCTGCGTAAATTCGCCGTCGATGATGTTGCTGCCTCAAAGCCTGTGAGCTTCTTTTGCGACAGCCTTCGTGCGTTACCCACCTGGTATTTAGTGTGAAAAGTCGTAAGTATAATCACCAGATGAGCGCGTTCACACAATTGACTGGGAATCGGCTGATTGGTAAGGACGCGGCACGCAATTTGCAGTCATATTTAGACATGGTATTGAGGACATAGTAGGACCAACGGCGTCTTACCCTCTTCGATGAGCTGTCTGAACCACCGCAGGAGCCAAAACTTGAACTCGGCAGCCGATCCGAACAGCTCCGCGGCTTGCACCTGCGCGTCAAGAAATTCACGCAGCGCACGCCGCTGCGCCGGCGTCGAGGCGGTTACCGCGCACGCAGTGCCCACCTCCAGACGTCCGAATTGTTGCATCGCGGCCAGCGGACCCGAGGGACAGCCGCGGTGGATTGTGGCCGCGGCGCGACACTTGAATTCGTCGGCGTTGGCGTCAAACAACTCAATCCACAGGCGCCGCTCCGTGTGGTAGAGCAAACAGGAGCCGGACTTGAGACGCACCACCGGGTGTCCGCCACCGTCGGAGGAGAAGTCGAGACTGATCACGGGGCTGAAGGTGGAGCTGCTGCTGGTGTCAATTCGGGTCTCGACGAGGGTCTGGGGGAGGTTTTGACCGAGGGTCTGGCCAAAGGAGGGTCGGGCGGTGTGGATGACTTTGGAGGGGAGAGTCCAGACGATCAGCAGGCCGGACGACGTGACTGCCGCCAAACGCACTGATGAGGAGTCGAGGGTCGTTGTGGTGAGCAATTGGGGTGCGGAATCGAGGAGGATGGGTGGACAGATAGGCGAACCGACGCTCCACAGGAGCCTCAAACGGCCACACGCGTCACCGACTGCAAGCCAGTTACTAAAAACAGAAATCTCACTTGTAGTTTGATGGTGACCACATTTCAGCCAACATAATATTGTTCTAGAGGACATCGACTAGGGGCTTATGCTATGTGATCCATCCCCTCGGTCGTTAATCGAATAATTCCTGAACAAACTACATCAAATACAGGCAACACGATTCTCAGAATCCTATATTTCATAAACAAGGGAGGCATTGTTGATTGATTCCACGTAAAAATCTGAGCGCAAGGCAAAATCAGATCCACAGCTGAGGCTAGAGAGTAAGTCGCAGTCGTGTCGAGTGCGATAGTAGGGCTGCTTTGGTGTAAGGTTGATTTGAATGAATTAATAGGCGTCAGCTGCATGCTACGTATAACAGCACGGAGGATGAACAAGAACCGACCATGTGCGTGACGCAATAAAAGCCGATAAATGGCGTCCCGTAGCAACTAGAAGTGACCAGAAGACTTACACCAGGTTCAGTTTGGAACTGGCTTAAGGAACGAGACGGCACGAAGACTACGTGAACACAGTTAAATATCAACAACGAACTCGGTGTGGGCGTGGGAGGTGAAGCGGTCAGAGGAGGACAACGTCCAGAAGGCTTTGGAGTTGGTGGCGCTGCGACGCGTGGCGGTTATCTTGTGCACCGCGCCCTTTCCGCCCTCGCTGTTGCCGATGCTGACGAAGATTGGTCCCTCCGTGGGGTGACAGCAGACAAATTGCGCGCGCTGGCCGCTTTGCTCCAGTTGGTCCACCGCGCAGGCATGCGGCGGCGCGGCGGCCTTGAAGACGCGGGTCGAGGCGGTGGATGGGGCATTTCGACCCTCTACGGAACCAGGAGATTGCAAGTTAAATCAAGCGTAAAGGCACAAGCACGACACTGATGCATTGAACACATTCACAGTACCCTGCTTCTCCGCGGGCTTATCGGCGACCTTTGCCGGACTGAGTGAGGCGGTGACGACACGCGATTCACCGGCGGACTCGACATCGCCAAACTCCTTGTCAGCGAGGAATTTTGAGCGTTTGCGTTTCTTTTGCGGCTTCTCTTTGGGCTTCTCCTTCTCCTTCTCCCTCTCCTTCTTCTCAATTGTCTTCGTTTCGACCGAAATCGTGGTCAATTCGACACGCTTTCGCTTCTTCTGGGTGCTCAAAGTTTCCTCCGAGGAAGACTTCGGTAGCCGCTGCTTACTCTCCACTGGTCTGAAAGGAAATCAGCTTCATATTGAACCATCAAGGTACATCTGGAAGGCTCGACGAACATGCATTGGCAAGACACCATGCTCCAGACAATTATGGCGTTTCAACATGCAAGTACCAAACAGTGATCAAGTGTGAGATTGATAAAGCAGTCAGCTGATTGAATAGAATACTAGTGGAGTGATACGACTAAGGGATTGAAGATCACGCGGAGAGTTCTGTTTCTAGAATCGCTAACTGTTCTCAGGACTGGACTTGCTCGACTAGACCATGTTGTCTTGGACTCCTGTTTGCTTCTCGACTCTCAACCAGATCGCATAGCGTCGAAGACCTCTCACGACCACGACCAGACCTCTGTAAGCTTAAATTTGTGATCAACCTTTCGAGTATCCGTGACACAACTTGCCTGTTTAGTTATTAACGCCCAGGAAATCACGTCGGACAATTGCAAAATCGGTGAGTTCATGTTATAAAGTGTGGCGAAAATCCGACTTGGATAGAAAAGGAAGCACGATCAACTCACGGGTGCATGTGTCGGTCGTACTTGGCGTGGCTGAAGAGAGCGGTTTTGGGAAATACATGACAATGCCTTGCACAAATTCCCAACAATATTGTAGATTGATTAATTCAATGTACTTACGATTTGAGCTCGTCACTGGTAAACGTGTTGTTCTTCTAGGAATTAGAAAAAGAAGGTTCTGAAGAAGGGATACACCTTGGGCTTAGCAAGAGCCTACAGTGACCTGTTGGCAAATTATGCAAGCGATCAGCTGGAATGACGACACCTGACAACACAAAACCGCCTATGCAACAGTCTCCAGGGCATTGTAGGTGTACCGTTTGGTTCAAAACAGGTCCTCAATTCACGTGGCGAGTTGGCGGGTGATAGCGTCGGCTACAGTTCAATTCAAAGTCAGAGCAACCTTCAACAACTGTCAGACGTGTCGGGCGAGATTACAAGTCCGAGTCTAGATGACCAATGTCTGCCAAACGTGTGGCCCTATTATAAATGAACGCCAGGATAGCAAAACCACCTGACTATAGCTACTATGTTGTGCCGTCTTGCACCTACGCGAATGGACATTCCGTGAAAGTCTAGACTAAGCCCGCCACAGGCTCGTGTCAGTCAACGCAAATGCAGACTCTGTACGACAACCTATGGCCATTTGGGGATGGTGTTTAACTGACTCAATTGAATGACATGGGTGAATACTCTCGTACACATGATACAGACGTCTAAAACCAGGGTTTAGGTAATGAAAAAGGCAGCGAGATTCCATGAGCAAACCTTGGCTGGTGGCATGGTATCCTCTCTCGACAAATTGGCGGTGCTGGTAGCCGCTAGTGGGGGTTTCTCGGGCGGAGGAGGAGGGGGAGGTGGTGGTGGCGGTGGGAGCGAAGGAGGAGGAGCAGGAGGGGAGGATTTGGAAGGCATATCGAGTGCTGTTTCAGAAGATTTGGAAGATTCTTCACCTACTGCTGGCAAACTTGGCGGTGGCTCTTCGTCCAAACTACCACACAAACGAACATCAAATTAACAAACCAGATTCATGCATTAAAGAATCAACGGCGTGGCAGTCAACGCGCTGTATCGAGGAAATCGCGCGCAGACTCACCAGTCCAGAGAACCAAGGAAACTCGGGGTGATTCGTCTTCGTCCGTCCTTTGTCCTAACTTCCGTCTGAGCCGAGGGCTGGGGTAAGACAAAAGGCATCAATCAAAGCAACGTCTCCCAACAAGGATGTCAAACACCCGCCAGTGTTGGAATTACAGTTACTCTAAGCAGACGATGCGATGTTAAACACTCTGTGGAGGAAAAGCTATCAGTTGCTACCGCTCACTAAACCGTTCTGATGTCGTGACGAGTGGAACTTTATATATGGCTAGACGAGCGAGCGATGTTAACAGTGCTGACGCGTGAACAACGCTAATAAACTCTACAACATGAGTAGATGGCAAGAGTTTTGGAATATCAACGGTAAGTGACACGTAAGGCTTCCTCAGCGTGGTAAACGGATGCTATGACAACCCCACCCCTACGCACCCGAAGCTGTTTCGCGACGGTTTTGGCAGACGGCGCGGCAGAGAGAGAGGCGGAGGCGTCAAGCTTTTGCCGCAACTCCGCCTGCGACCGCTGCAACGCAAGAGCCTCAGGCGTCTCGAGGACCACGGCCTCACCCGAATTCTCCCCCACGGAATGCCCGTTCGACGTCGCCGACGATTGCTGTGGACGCAGGAGGCCGTCCAGGAGGCTCTGGCCGAACAGCTTCCGGTGAAGCCGAGCCTGTTTGAACACACACAAAAAGAAACAAACTGGTAATTGGCTGGCAGAGCCACAACAAACCACCATCTCCCGATTGATCAATATAAAGAGTGTTTATAAACAAGCACACGGAGCCTAAGAGCATGTCAAGAGCATGCCATCACAACACTACAAAATGTTGTATAACCCCGGCTCAAACACGACATTTGATACTGCATAAAAATGAGCCGACCGAAAACGGTGTTACGGGGTAAATGTTTGACTTCCAGTGACCACAACGCAGCCTTCTACGGTGCAATAAGACGCGTGACTCACGACTTCCTCCAGCTTCATGGGCTCGCCTAGCTCCTCCTTGGTGAACGCCATGTACGAGATGGAACCGTCCAAAGAAGACGCCAGCAATTCACAGCCACTTGTGCTCCTTGAGAGTGAATTGGAAAGACAACAATTACGACAAGGAGGAATAAATAGGGGAGGGGGGAGGTGGGAAGACGTGGCAGAGAGGCGAGTGCAGTTATGCGTTACCACTCCAAGGTCCTAAAAGCACACCACGCAGAATCGATCTAACGGCAATGCAAGTGTGTTTGGGAGTTTCAGATCATGTGAGACGCACCAGGTTAGATCCGTGACTGAGCTTGTGAAGAGATCGCGTATAACCACCAGCGCACGGTTATTTAGAGTTGTCTACAATGAAGCAAAGTCAATTCGAGTTTGTAGTTGCAAACAAGGAAAAGACAAAGCACGTCGAGGGCCAGCAAACTTACCCAAACCGACACCGAACGGTCTTTGCTACCGAGAGCGAGGCAAACCATACCCTAAATTTAAGGAATTTTAGTTAAATGTCATTGTCTGCGAAACATCGCCCCGACAGAGGAATTAATGAACTCACAGATGACCCCTTTCCGTCGGCTTTCTGCAAGAGATTGGGATTGTACCTCTAGGGAAAAAAATAGAGAAAGGGGGTGATGCCAAATGATGCGCCACTTCACACGTTTACTTCACGAGTAAGGAGATCAAACAAGGGCGTATAAACGGATCAGGCGTGATGAATCAACCATTTAAACCGCTAGAATGGGCCCAAGAAGGAAGTAAATGCGTGGAAGGGCGTACAGCGCAAGTGACGTGCTTCTCGTGGCCAACCAGATCCAGGCCAGTTTGCCACCGATTGCGTGTGATGAGTTGGGCCGTGGGGAATTTGTTGTTGACGGCGTGGGGCGCGGCGATGGCTGATCCGTCTGGACTCCAGGAGAGGCGAGTCACCTCGCTCTGATCCGCAGCCTGGCAACACAAACGGAGCAACAAGATAATTAGAGGCCGAACATCGGCAAGTTTGCCATCTCTTACTCCTGCAGCCTCAGACTACGGGTTCGCGTACTGTCTTTACCTAGACGTGGATTCTTGGGTCTGATACCAAGGTTGACGACTACCTCGAAAGCACCTAAAACCGAACAAAGCACTCCCCGTCTGATAGCAGCTAATCTGAATTGTACACAACGAAGGCAGGTACCCACACAACTAGATTGCTGGCGTTGCATTTTTAGAGTTGATTAAATGAGTTTTCGAAACAGGTTCAGATCCTAGAGATTGATTTGACGCATGGAGAGGTAGGACAGTGACCACCACGGCATTTTGGTACGCACATTAGCAAACGGCGCCGTTATTTTGCTCTCTGGCTGCCAGTCCGCAGTTCGCCAGATGCGGACCCCGAGGTCGTCGGCCTGTGTGGCGAGGTACCGGCCGGCGGGGTCCCACGCGACGCCCTTCACTGGGCCTCGGTGACCGCGTAGCACGGCAACACACTGAAATGGCTGGTGTGTACTGCTAGTGCTGCTACTGGTGGTGGTGGAGGAGACGCCCCAGATTACCACCGAGTTGTCAACACTCGCCGAAGCGAGTCTGGCGCCGTCTTGGGCCCAAGACAGGTCAATAATATCTACAAAAGAAACACATTTAAACCAATGCAGCAGCTGTGAAGCATTGGGATACTGAACAGCCACGAGGTTATGGCTTAGAGCAAGGGAAAGAGCTTAGATTTCAGTTTTACATGTAGATAAAAAAGGGAAAATCAGAGGTTTTGAATAAGATTTCAATGTACAAGAGGGACACCACTTGATGCTAAGCAAGGTTAGTGAATATTGGGTCAAATAGATGTAGCAACGAATGATGTCAATTGTAGAAAAAAAGCAAAATAGACCAAATAAATATTTACATGTACACAGAACGAAAAACGCCTAAAAAAATGGGAAAAATAATGTTTAATGAAAAAGGACGCAGCACCCAGGCAGGCAGTGTGGTTTGCTTTGCTCCTGTTTGCAATCAAAATTGTCAACAAAGAAGGTGGATTAGCACCTACTGGTATCGTTTACCGCGTTTTAAAAGCGTAAACCAAGTATCTGATATGGTATAACTTGGGGAAAAACTTTACGGAGAAGGAAAGATCAACCTACAATTTATGTAAAAAGTAGAATTTATTGACTTTGCTAATTATGTTGTTAAAATCTGCAAGGAAAGCAATGCAAAATGGCATACCACCGGTATGGTGTCTCAGAACCGCAGCACATCTCCAGTGTTCGGAGAATTTCATCTTCTCCGAAGCACCAAATACCGCGCTGGATCTTGCACCGGCACTGCAAAAAAAGCAGAAACGCGAAAATAAGTACAGATTAAGAGCTTAGACAGTTTGACGTCAGACGGACTTACACTGTTTTAACCCACAACATTATGACACGATCCATACCGCCTGAAGCCAGCCATCGACCCGTGGGCGACCAGCGGACACAATTCACGCAAGCTGAAGAAAATTTGAGAAAAAAAATTGAACCGTCACACAGTTAGACATTCACAATGACCGATTGTTTAGACTAGCTCCTCGGCTGTACTTGGACAAACAAAATTGTAAGCAAATATTTAATTTAAACGAATCTTTGCGTCTAGCAATGTCAACCGAATACTTCATCGACTTTGTCTGAAAGAACGAAGCGGATAATCGGATTTGTGTGCAGGAAAGTGAGAAAGTGAGGATTTAAGAGAAATAGCGCACTATCTGGTTCTCATTAACTTGGAATAAATAAACCAAAACAATGAAGGGGAAAACAAATAACAAAGCGCCACCTGGCTAGCCAACACTAACAACCTGACGAATGGATAGCAAGTACAAGATTAAACGTACCCTGATGGCTATCCATTTGGTAGAGCTTCTTGAGGGAGCACGATGATTCCTTGCCAGGGTCTCTGATAATGGACATGTCCCAGAGAATAATTAAACCACCACCGTCAGTGAGTCCGCCGGTGGCGAGACGTTTTCCATCAGGATGTATGTCCAGAGTGTAAATTGGCCGAGCTAAGATGACAAAAAAAGAATGTTGATAGGGGTTTTGGAGACGCGCGTCAAGCAAAACCAAACACTTACGAAAGAAACCTTTCTTCGATGCTGACCCATGAGTTACCCAGCTGGGCTTTAGAAGCCTCATCTCTGAAATAAATAATGAATGTGTTAAGATAACTTGCACGAGCATAGCGATTAGGTGTGTTGTGTAAAATCTGGATTAAACGCCCAATTGGTTCCTGATGTGGATAGTACAATGCCAAGAAATATCTCACGTAAAGCTAAAATATACCAAAAACGTAAAAAATTACTAAAACACCAATGTTATGCAGAAAAAGATGACATGTCGTACAACGGTAATAACCAAGCTAATACTTATTAATAATTAGCAAAGCGCAGTTAAATGTGACAATCTAAACGCTGCAATTAATATGAACCCAGAATAGCAAAAACTTCAACGGTAATTCTAGACCAACAGAGTCAACATGTTTTATTAGTTGCAAAATGTTCAAAAACATAAAATCCAAAAAGTGTCGAAAGCGTACAGAATAACAGGCAATAGGTCTTTAAGTCTGCCAAATAGGCGAAACGAACTAAACGCTGCAGGCGAAGCAGTTCAAATCGGGGGACCTGTAATAACCATTGAATAAACAAATTGCAAGAAAAGATAAGAAATAAAAAAAAACTTTTTAGGAAGATACGGCCGTAGCTATTGCTTATTACTCAATGTTTTACAACAAAATTACATTTCATTATCGTGTTAAAGGTGAGTTATTCTCAACTGACATTTGTGTAAATGGAAATTCATTTAGGCTCAAATAATATTGTTATCCATTTTTTCGGATTAATGTAAAGAACTGCTGACAATGAAACGAGCCTAAGTTTGCTTTGCAATTATTGATCTAACTATTTTGGGTGATAATACTGATGCAACTTTTCCACCCGTCCCAACAAGGGAGAAAGCAGTTCGAGTCGGAAAGACTGTCCCAGATTCTTTGCTAAGAGCATTCTGATGATGTTCTAACATCTGCCTATTTTTAAAGCATTTAATATGCAGGTAAAATCGTGTGGGAAAAACTGACCCTATTGGTGCTCCTATACGTGCTACCAGACTTATTTGCTATAGTGATATTCATCCAACTGTTTGCATGCCTGTGAGCATTACTTTGCAATCACGTATTCTTTTCCTTTACTGCAAAAGATGCTGGCGCTTTTCGTGACTTCTTCTAAAACTGCTACTTCTACACTAATATTTGTGAAACCTTGTGCTGAATCGCTGATCCGAGTATTCCAACTTCCGACCCAGGATCCGTGTTTCCGTAGCATACCGCCAGGCGAGCGAATCCTCACACGAACACTTACTCTGGATTATCCTCACATCTAGGTCTCGATGTTAGCCCACCTACGACTCACTCACCTAAGCTAATATGCACGCAAACGCCAACAAGACATTCACGATGACGACTTCAAGTTTTTGAATAAACGGTTAACTCTTTGGACTACCGAAGACTTTATTCTTGTTGGGTAGTTAGGGATATACGGCGTCGCAACACTCTCATGATGAGCAACACACAACGTACTGAAAGTGATTGAATCAACTCCACAAAATCAAACCCTAACACGCTATTCACCACGTTTTGCCCCTTCAGTGGCAGTTAGTACGAGGCAAACAGTTGCATTCCATTCCCACCACAATCTCCTCAAGAACTACAACAGTCTTGCAACCATACTACTATAATGCTGTATTTGCAGGCACTTTCGCTTAACATTTGATAATTACCATAAGAAATAAATGTAGACCAACATGAACCACCATTTACAACCGAAAATCAAAATGTAGAAAAAAGAACTGAGCAGCGTTTGTAACCAACGATGAATCATCACAATGGGATTAAATCCACGTGCAATAAGCAACAATGAAGCGAAGGCTGACTAAACACTTTAGTTGTGACACTTGAAGTACTTTAAAATCAAAGCAAGTTTGCCACGTCTCTGACGCGTCAACAGCCACCACAAACGCCACCCGTCGGTGGTGTTGCCGTATCTCCACGAGGTTCTGCGGAAAGGCTGAACCCAGAGTCACCGGTACTCGGTTTCCGAATTTCCTTGTAGGTAGGAGATTGCACAATCTAAAGACGAAGAAGCCTGAAGTCACGGTCATGGGAACCTAGCAAAGATAATCTGAAAAATCCCCATTAGTGGAAAACCTCGATTTAGGTCCTGATGATTTCAGGGAAGGCGGTTTTCTAAACTCTAGAATAAGGCAATCAAATGACATCGCAATCGCCAAAAACATGGCAAATATTACGGTTATTTTTAAATAAAGGCATCACGAAATATTTCCAGGAAGTTATCCATACGATGCCATTTAAAATCGTCAATTATCATTTATATTGCCTGGTTTAGTGGTTGGAAGTCATCACTTGGCTTCAAAGCCTCCAATGCACCAAATTTCCCCCTTTTTTTAAAAAAAACTACGTCCCTGTTGACATTCAAACAAATAAAAGTTGTAAGCGCTTTAACAGGATTTCCGCTTTACTAGTTTTATTTAGACAAAAACACAATTTGACGCAGAAATCCTAGTTTTGATTTCAATGGACAAAAAGCTGTGTTTAATTCAATTCACAAAAGCGCTTAAACATACGTGGCCCTTCTCCGGTAATGCGTTACGGTTTTATGGGGGGCCACCGTTTGGAAAATATTTAAATAATTGAAAATAATTAACTCTCCGTGCTATTATACAGACTAAAACACAGCTTCGCGATAAATTTTAGCATATTTGACTAATATGAAGATAATTTAACCTTAATCTTCTGGTAATTCACTTTGCGAAAAAACTAAGAGGGAACATGTCTTTCGCATATCACGACAACTTAAAGTGAAGCTTGGTAAGTCTATACTTAAGTGATGCTCAATAACGGCCCTGAAGAGAGAGCCAATTAACCAGAAGGAAAACTGACCAATGGCCTTGCGACACACGTGACGTAAAAGTACAAGGGCTCTTGAAACACACGACAACAGCGATTGCTGAACTAGATACGAGTCAAAGACAGTGAAAAGCTGCAAAGCGAAAATACACTGTTATTTATTGTGCAACCACTAATCCCCTGAGTGCTACTACTACTACTACTACTACTTGATGCAGTGACACTTAATTGCTGTACCAAGAATTAACCAATAAGAAATTGAAATCGGCGGCAACTTACGGATGATACAAGCTGATGGAAACAATTGTTGACATTTTCACTTGTTAGGGCACTGGTCTCGACAAAGAGCATGGACGAGCGTAAGGCGAAATCACGAGCTTCCTCTTTTCGCACATTCCGCTCCATCTAATCGCTTACTAGAAATGACGATCCACTTACCAAATCGATTTTATTTCCAACCAGCATTTTGATTATACCTGGATTGTTTGTGTAGTAGCTAACGTTGTCATCCCAATTCTTGATATTCTCAAATGACTCGCGATTTGTGACGTCATAAACTGAGAAAACGGAGGTTTACAATGGCTAAGAAAAACGAACCTAGAAGAACGCCTTCAGCGTTTCGATAGAATAGGGGTTGCAAGGCTGTCATTCCATTTGCCTCAGCTCCAGCGGTGTCCTTGGAAGCATGCGATAAATAGAGGGTCCAAAAACTTACCCAAAACGAGAGAGTGAATAAGCGTCCATCGATTTCAATTTTGGACGGCATAAAGTCCACACCAATTGTTGGCGATAAGGTGTCGTCAAATTTTTGGTTAGCGAAACGCTTCATAAGGCTATTGAGTGGGTAAAATAGGTCTATTGTGGAAAAACCTAGTCTTCCCAACAGCAGAGTCGCCAATAAATAATATTTTTATGGGTTTTTCCATCGCTGAAATTAAAAAAAAAATTATTTTAAGCTCGTCGAAGTTAAAGGGATTACAACAAAATTAAGAGAATTTAAAAAAATGTGGAAAAATTAATTAGATTATTATACGGATTACGAAAGAAAATATTACATTTTTGTAGAAGTAACCTAACAGAAGGGCATGGAACGTCACATTTGTCTAAGATATGCGTAAATATGCTATGAGATTTCAGCGCAAACTGAAATCCATACGTGTAAACGACTTCAGACTTACAAAAAGTACAACAGGCTACAAGGCTTACCAAAGGATTATAAAGTTACAGCTTTACAATGGCTATTGAAAGCTTGATTTACGAATACTTAGCCAATGCAACATAATGTGTCGACACATTCAATAGCTCTATAGTAAGTTTGGTTGCTTCAGTGAATCAAAAGCAGTACACATGCATACATATATCATTTGCACATAATCGCGTCATGTGCTTTAATTATGCATGTTTACTCCAATTTATATTTGATTTTCGCAAATACAATTAGCACAACACATTACACAAATGAGCCTATTTTTTGGCATGGTAATAAAATCAATTTACAACTGTCGTGTTATATGTACCATTTTGAGTCGACCAAAGTTGTCTTAGCCTGTTTAGAAATTCTGTTGTTAACTAATATTGTTGGAGAATATCAAATAATCTCAGCAATGTCAAGCCAAAATATTAAATCCATGCATATACTAATTGCAAGAAGTTACGCCTTAACCTATTATCAAAAAGCTATGCATAGAAATCGCAGCCAAATTACGTTATAAAGAATCAGTCAAGTCTGCATACAAAAAATCGACTCGATCTCAGCGCCCTGAAACTAAACCACGCGCACTATTTGAAATCCTTTTAAACACAATATTGGAACTCGTTTTGATGATCTGAAAAATTCTTAGTAAACCATACTGTATGTCGTTAGTACATTTTTAACATAGTAAACCAGCTTTGGTTACGTTTTTTATTAGTAATAATCTTTTATATTCCGAAATTTTACAAAACTTAGGTCATTTTAATATAATACCACTCTAAAGATGATCGTTTCATAGTAGCCGTCTTGTAAGAGGTAACGCTTAATTTGCTCAAGGCTGGTCCAATGCCAATTATTTATACAACAGCAGTTAACGTCTCTATGCATGCATTACTGTAAGACTAAAAAATAATTTTTAATCAAGTCAGAATCCAACGCCTCTTTATGGTTTATGGTTCAAAGGATTGTGAAATTACATAAGTACTATTTACTCACAATAAAATACGATTTTTTACACGAATGAATTATGATGACCCATGCAAAGTAGAATAGTATTACTATTTTACTACTTTTATTGCATTTTGTGGTTTGTGCCCTTAACTTATGATTTTGTAATGTAGACAGTAAATTGTAAAATTGTCTGAATTTATTGGAAATTCAACTGTTTCTCAAGCATTTCTAAATTTTATCGCTGTTATTTATGTATGCGTTTGTCCAAATATGCACGCCGATTTTAACAAGGAATATTAAGAAACTTTGGGCCTTTCGTCGAATATGCTATTTGTTCAAAGTAGAATATGAAAGATCTCAATGATTTCAAAATATTCAAACTTATGCGCATTTTTCTGTGGTAACCAATTTGTTAGAGCAAACTCAGGAGAAGATAAAATTTCTACCCTGGCATCCAGCTTCAAATTGTGGTAAAAAGTACACTTGGGTATGTTCTAGCCAATCCTTCGAGTTTTTGAATCTGCTTTCGATGATTTTTTTGACCAAACATGTTCTTCACTATTCAGTAAACACAATTTAACCTTAAACGTGAAAGCTTTTTTATCATTTTTAGGGTATGTGCACTTAACGTGCCCTGTTCTCAAATAATTGGTTACTCCCATCGCGAACCTGAATTAACACAATGGATACAAGGTAATTTTGGCTATCCTGTGGCAAATTTTAGGGCTAGTAACCAAAGAAAGTGGATAAGGTCTAATTACACAGGACCTGTGAGCGTAGATTCAAAAACCAATTAAATAGGCAAATCACTTATCTTCTACGTTAGCATTTTATTTTATCCGTCGTTGCATTTATGTTTCCGGGTTCAGGATGCTGTTTCCTTGAACGCTCTTTGTGTACCAGCCGACAGGTCGTTTGGGTGACTGTTGCCATTCGAAATAAGTTTGAATCGATGTAAAGCTTTTTAGAAATACCAGACTCTCCTTCCTTGGCCAACCCTTCACATAACTACAACCGCAATCCACATTTCCCATGGGCTCAGATTTGAAACCTACTTCTGCTGTTTCCATGCTCTCGATGGTCAGTCTTGATGATAGAACATACCCGTAAAGATGATTATTCAAGATATCTGATTTGGCACATCAATGGCAATGTGGTAGGGTGCATCTACAAATGGCAGAGCTGGACAACGATTGGCAGTCCAGAGCAACAGGACTGGCCCTTAAACACCGCCTACCGCGCTTTAGCTAGAGAAGCATCAACAACATTTCCTCCATGTTGTAAGAAAGGAAATTTGTAACCACATTGGTCCATATTGCTGGTGTTCCACGCGTGCGCTTTCCATTGATGGCTAGCTCACTGGTTCATTCTGTTGATGTCAATCTCACCAAACCTGAAATTGACGATGTCACCACCCTCTTGTACGAATTCCATTGGGTTCTAGTGGCTGCTGGAATTGGGTTTGAATAGCTTCACAGACTTGCGTTTGAAGGCTTAAATGGACCAAAACTGGGGTATCGTCAGCTTAATGTTTCGTTCCAGACTTTTTTCCGCAAAATTTATTCCGCCCCTGTGTACATCACAGTTTGTGCAGTCAAGAGCCTTTCTTTCGCAAGATCCGCACTAAGATCGTTGAATGAGTTGCTCTGTCGTTGTTCCTCGCACAAATCGTGCATGACACGCGTGATATACTTTTGCATCACCATTGAATCTTTAAATCTCAGTATCTGGCAAATTTATCAGGTTAAACGCGACTTTGAATATCGATTATAAACTAATTAAATCGTTTCAGGTCTTTAACATTGCTGCTTTTCGAGGTCTAAGAGTTTTAAATTTTCTAGCCGGCGTGTCTTTGTGATCTCCAACTTCAGGCAGTGACTTTCAATAATCGAGTTCTCCGTTGTAACCTTACAGTCGTTTATAGTCTAGGGTAACCTCGTGACCAATAACTGTCTACAAAACTTTGAGGCTAAAGTTTAATAGTGCATTAGTGTTATTCCAAAAATAGACGACACGACAATAAATGTACGCATGTTGAGCTAGGGACCTGTGTTTTGCACGTCTAGTGAGCGGTTTATTAGTGGCGCTCGTCGATGATCAGAATTAAAACAATGGATAAATCAAGAATAACCAGATGAATGCTGCACTGTATTCACTCAGAGTTTAAAAAATTCCTGTTAATCGGGTGTATGCCTCGTTTATGCCCGAAAATGGACGTCTGTTTTTCAGAATCCACATTCACATTTTTTGGTTCGTAAAATGAATGCTTATTAATTGACCGTGTAGATACCTCATGAATGCAAGGAGAATTAATCACTAAGCAATGGCTCTACTACACGAGAAGATCGAGTAATTTCTCTTTACTTCCTTCCGCTGTCTTATCCAAAAACGTCCTTAAGTTGTCGAAAAGTTAACGCTTAAGTCGTATTGCCCCATTCTCAGTCAATTTTTTTTTAAATCCAGATTTCCTATTCCTGCTTCGTCGATGTGGATAAATCAAGAAGACTGCATGATTACAGATGACAATGCAGTATGATTATCATCTGGTGTTTTGAAATTTTGATTCCATTGTGTGGATCGAATACATCAAATGTAGTTCGAACGACCGTGCATTTGAGATATTGAGGTAAACGTGTGTTTCAGAGTCAACGAACGCCTGTTAAAAAGAAGCTTGTAAATTTAAGGTTGATAACTCATTACAGTTTACACATTCGTGACGTACTCAAATTGAGCAGTAGGCAAGGCGTTGACTTAGGCAATTATCGCACGTAGCCCATGAAAAGCAATAACGAAACAGCAAGCTAGATCATCACCAACGACACTTAAAATATGTGCCGTTTGTTAATCAATCCCCATTTCTCTTTACCGCAACCAGAACAACCCAGTCTAGTCATATAAGTTGCTTCCGTTTTGTCACGCCTGAGTTCTCGTCTTTGAATTCTTATGGACCTTCTACGACCTGGGATTTGGCGTTTTTCTAGTACGACTTAAATGGCGCGGTTATTCCAATCTTAACGTGCCACCTTTATTCTTCTACGTTGCCCGATTCTCCGTCCTGTTTCTGTCCCATCGCTCAACCTAGCTTTCACCCTATGCGCTCGCCTTTATCAGTCTGTCTTCGTTCTCCAACTTTCGCTTAACTCAACCACGTTTCGTCACTGGCTACAATCATCTCCGGATGACGCCAAATCTCCGGACGCCGCTAACCTCTGGGAGATGATCTTCGATTCCTATCGCCACCTGCCGTCTACAAATCGTTTCGCGACAATCCTTCCACTTGTATTAGTATAAATCTCCCTCCTTTCTCACCCTGGCCTAATCCATCGCGTCTCTTTTTTGTAACTTACTTGGCCACATCTCTTGATTTTCGTCGGCCTCGACATCTGACGCCCTTCCAGCAGATTTTTCGTCCGATTCTGTCCCCTGGTTCTCGACTCTCAACCAGATCGAACGACGTCGACGATCTTACGATTCGGCATTTAGCACAACCTTTCCAACCTTTCAGATATCCAGCTGGTAGAAAAGGTTGTACCGACAATAGCGATCCATCTCGAACGAATTCTGACTACGAGCAATGATGCCAACCGTTTCAGTTACCATCAGGCTACGGCAATTCGCCTCGTTTGAGCATTCACTAGGGACACATTTAGGTTGAGTTAAAACCTACCGCATACCTTTTAGAATTCCTGTTGGAAAAAAAGTTCGCCAAGTTCTTTTACCAAGAGGGAGAGCTGTGGCGAGCAGCAAGCGAACATGATTCAATTGGTTTACGTGAAAGCATTTTACGGAACTTTGTTTGTTCAGAGATCAATGTATATCAAAGCTATGTAAGCTGACTTGCCACCTTGTACACACACCCCGCAGTGCATCAATATGTAAGTTGAGCCACGTGCCATCTGCATTTCTATTCTGCTTTGGGTAGGGTCGTGTCAACGTGGATTCTCGGCCCTGATGTGGTTTTCTAACCTCACAGTGAGCTGCAACACAGAGTCAGGCCTCGTGTTTTCGGTACGCTTTATTAAATGTCTTAATGACATCAAGAAATCAATACTTTGGATGGCCTGCTAAAAATTCAGATTCTGTCGTTTCGTTTATTGATTTTTTTGGTTTGTCATCGATCCATTTCCTATTGGTGCAGGATAAAATTACGGTTTCCTTGGGAGGTACGTCCAGTGAGTAGCAGGTACGGAGAACATCTGCGATTCATGAGTCAGCTCTCCTACAAAAGCCGCAAACGCAATGAAATCCTGTTTTTGAGTGACCTTGACAACTGACTGACTGTTGCTACCACGACAGTTTGCCGGTGCGTTATTTAGGAAATTCTGTTTTAGAACTACCTCGAGCACTGGTAACAACCTTATGTACGGGCCTTATCAGCACACAGTTGCCACTCTTCAAGCACGGTTGAGCTAAAAATCGGTCTCAAACACACACCGGGACCACAAATTGGACAGACAGTATCACTTGAATGCCAAGGCGACCAGAGGCGACGGGGGTTTAGGTGCACGGGGCTCTGTGCGTGCAATTCGTGCTCAGACGTGTTCGGACAGGTGATTGGGTCGCTGAGTGGGTGGAGGCTAGAGAAGCCGCATGAATTATTGGAAGTGAGTCAACTGCTGAAGTGTCAAGACAACCGACGGTGGGCGTTGATTCTGAAGCGTGTTGGTTCATGTCCATTAACCCGGTCATCGCATACTCAGACTCCAGAGCTCCCCCTTTCAAGATGATCCTGCACAAACGTCTGTCTACACAACCCCGCGGGTGTACCTCCCACCTTATCCAGGTTAACCCAGATAATATTTGTCATTTCCGTTGTACTTAGAGGTGAAACACCGGGCAATTGCTGTTCCGTGAATCTGAAATCCTTCTGACTAGGTTGCAAGAGGCCGCATTTATGACGTACTTTTACCAAACAGTCTTCATAATTGCCCGCTTTCCAATTGTCGCGATTATAGCAACACATCTCCCCTGGCCATCGTTGACAAAAACATGTCCTCTATCTTCGGAAAAGAATGTTTTGTCTGGAAAGACGACGCTAAGTCAATTTGATTTTATCTAAACAGACTTTGCATTGTCTGCGTCTTGTTTTGTTTCACTGTCATCAAAATCAGCCTTTTTCTTTTGTTTTAGCTGACTGATAAATAAAGCATTTTTAGAACAAATTGGGACAAAACAACATTTGTTTTTTTTTCATTCTGAGGAAGAAATCCTACTGTTGATTGACACCAACTCTATTTAGGAAGCCTTACTGTACAACCGGTAACTCCTACCAGTCACTCCTCAGATTTATTATGCAAGTAAGGGCACACTTATCATCTTCGTTAGATGGCCGAGAAGAATTGTGCATAAAAATCGTGAATTTATTTGAAATTGTAGGAAATGAATTTGCAAGTGGCATTTTCAGGAATACTCTGGATTAAACCAATCAAATTGCGCACTTGATGATAAACTGTAGTATATAACGTTTCTAGTAAATGGATTATTTTATCACATTTTAAAATTTGTCCTTGTAACATTTGTTTTTTAGCTTCCGACCCGTAGATAAACCTGGAATCTTAACCAATCAGATTAGTCTCAATATGACTACATTGCGGGTTAATCGATTTTTTGAAATGCTAAATTTGGCGGGAAGTCTGATTGAGGCATGCGCGTTATTTGCAAGGTAATGCGGGTCATTTGTATGTCCTTCAATTTCTTATAATCCATTTATATGGTGATGCTTCAACGCTCAGTTTTTCAACAAAATTTTTATGTCGGGAAAAAATAATCGTTTACAGATTTGGAAGAATCCGACTTAAAAATTAGAGTCACTCTAAAGGCTCAAAATTTGTGTGTGTGGCGCGCTGTTAGCGCAAATTTAATTAACTTTATTGAGGAGTCATTAATTTGCGGGGATGAGGTTGCTGGCGGCTTGTTTGAAATTTTTTTTGAACAATAAATGCCGCTGTTGGTGTTAAACTTTCATCAATTATTTGCTGCCACGACACGCACAGGGGCAACTTACAAAAGCCCGCCCACTTTTCAGCGCACCAGATTTGGCACAATTAGCAGTGTGGTGATATCCAACACCAATTTGTCCGTGAAAGCCTATTGGACGCTATGTCAGTCTACTCCTCCGGTCGTTGCTCATTGGTCGAGTGTGAGTCAAAGGTGAGGTCTGACGAATGAGCAGAGAGGTGAAGGGGTAAATACTTCAACATATAACTCACTAATATTCCTAACCAAACTCTTCTTCTGGACTCTCTCTCTCTCTCTACTTCCCGATGGTTAGTGTGGCCCTTTTTAACATACACAATCACCTATTTTACTTAAGTGAATGCTCATATTTGTCGTACACGGTCTCAATACTTTATCGAATCCTTTCCTGCGTTTATTTTATTGTTGTCACACAAATATTCGTTTCAGGAACGTAAATAGATGACTCATTATTCAAACTCTGGTGATCTAAGTTATAAAATATTTTGTTCAGTATTTGATGTGCGGTGAAAATTTTAGAATGTTAAACTAATGAGACAATGCAACGGCATTTTTCACCACAAGGTCTTTAATTTCGAGTCAATTTTTGTCCAACTTGTTGGCATTGTTTTTGTGCTTTGAACTACATCGTTTTAGCCTGAAAGATCAACACTTAATCAGTTTGAAACGACTAGTCCCGTTGGTGTCTGCTGCCAAATGACTTGTACACCTGGACCATGAGTAGCCTCTGTCTTAGGCCTAGAAATGAAAATTGCCAGTGATTTCAAGTTAAATAGTTCATGTAACCGTGTAGTCTTCAATTGGCGAGCAACCTTCCTTAGTCTGGCAGCCGAAATGTAGGTCACCAGACGTCTGGAATCATCGTGTAGACAGGAATCTCGTCAAATAATCAATTTTGCGTGGACCTAACTGTAATGTGTGGTGTTCTGGCTTTTGGACGGACACACGGAGTAATCAGATGCTTGTGCTGGATTTACGATGATGTTTTACATGGAATAAACGCAAATTAAGTGTTAAACTCAAAGCATGTCCGGTCTTAAACTCATTTTGTCAATTTTTGCACACACAAAACCTCTAAGGTGGTGGATAATACCACCTTAACACACTAAATATCGACTCTTTGGACGTCGTTTGAGTTATAGGACACGATTTCATCAAATTTTACTGTTTAGGTGTAAGG
Source organism: Mesocestoides corti (assembly GCA_900604375.1). Taxonomy (NCBI): domain Eukaryota; kingdom Metazoa; phylum Platyhelminthes; class Cestoda; order Cyclophyllidea; family Mesocestoididae; genus Mesocestoides; species Mesocestoides corti. The sequence continues at coordinate 20,315 of UXSR01000038.1, forward strand.
GAAAATGAGAAAGGTCCGTCTTATCATGAGAAAACAGCACTAAAAAGGCATGAGCACCAATTTGTGCCCCTTAAAGCTCATTGATCAGTGACGTTCGACTAGTTCTAAGCTTGATCAATCAAGTAAAACACAACACAGCACCCAGATCACTTTCAAGGCCTAAAATTGCCTGCAAACACTCAGCCATTAGAGGTTTGGCATTTTATACATTTGGAAAGACGAACGACTAGTTTTTTAATCAGTCATTCGCCTCATCTTACGGGATGCCTTGACTCCCGAATCAAATATTCTCACCATGGCAGTGGTGGATTCTTAACATTAAAACGATTGAATCAATCTGCGTTGAGTATCAGCGTGTGACACTGAAGTAGATTATTAATTTCCTACACCACAGTCCGCGTTACTTGGCAGACTGGAATCTCAAAATGCTTTGATTTAAATAGTTGGTGCCTCTGGAGGTCATTGTGCGGACAAAATATGATGTTTGAGGCATTTTTGAAGTCGAAATAGATCACCCACCGGTACACTTGAACCTAAGTACAGATTATCAGTCCTAAACGCAGGCGCATCGTGTACAATCAGACGCGTTTTCCTTGCCTGGGATGTAGTTTTAATCAAAATGCCCGCATTTTCACAGTACGCATTGTAACCACCAACCGCTTAAGCACTACACAACAGACTAGCCGGAACCGTAGAACATCAACGTCATCTCGGAACGTTCATAAATTGCATTTGTGTTCTCTAAAACAAAAAAATATTACGACAGTAAGTAGAGCTGTACTGCTTGTGGGTAGTTTGATTAGTGTTCCAACAAAACCAATGTAGTAAAACAAAAGGTTATACCAAAATAACACGTAAATGTCACACGCATCAGTGAGTACAGCTCAGAGATTAGACAGTAATACCCAAATTAGTTTGAACTTCCGTCAATTCAGACACCCTTGTGGCACCTATTTCGTCGATACAGCGGTGGGTTTGAGAGTTGGTAACACTCTACCCACACCTGGAAATCCAATTCACACTTCCACTTTTTGACAGACGCAATGTCTTCCTTTCCTGAAGTGATTTTCCATGTGGGTACACGCCAGCTTTTTTGTTCTTAGACTTTTATGTCTTTGATACCTACATCTGGCGGTGCTGCCCATTGGTTAATTGAGGGTGAAAGGTACAAACATGAACCCCCCCCCTGTAGGTCAGAATACTTGGAGAATTGTTCCATTGTTCGGTAAGAGGTGACAATGAAAAGGCTGCATGTCAACCACACACGCACAAACTGAGTTTCCCGTCGTTTCTTCTGGCAAATCCCAGTTGCGTGTGGGGCCTTGGACATCTCTTCTTCCTTAAACATGCACAAAGCTTCATTTCTCAAAATAGCAAGCATAAAAGTGTTTTTTATTGCTCAAAGTAGCAGAGCAACTCAAGATGATACAAGGCGGCATTTTAGTCTTTTGATTGCATTCCCTTTCTCAAAGCACTGCGTGATGACATGATCTCTCTGTGTGAGCGCTAGAAATTTGAGGTACGTGGACCAAACCTTGACCTTTGATTTGGGCCTAAATTGGGTGTCGGTAGTTATTAGCCTTGTTGTGGGCCCCAGCATGTGGTCTTGAACCATGCCGGGGCCACGGAATTAACCCTGGCCCGATTACGCTTGTCTGATGCCCGAGATGAGGGGAGAGACTGGAGAGGACGGGCCACAATCGTTTACTTCAGAGGTCAACCAAAACTGGTGTCGTTGTGTCGAGTGTGGAGTTTGCACGTATGTACTTATTGCTCGGATGTGTGAGCCATACATGCGGTAACATCGAGACCTATGCGTGGGGACACTCCAAGATAAATATTCGGGCTAATGAAGGGGGAGTTGAGGATGCGAGAGGCTGGCGACATGCTGCGACAAGGGGAACCCTGTGTAGGAGGTGGAGCGACCGGATTAGGGGGGTGAATAAACTGGATTCACGACAGCCTCTTTGGTAGCAGGGCCAGAATAACAAATTTCGCTTTGATGAAGTGCCTTCATCGATGCGCCAATCAGAAATAATTGACCGATGGAGTGGAGATGGACAGTTAAGGACAACAAGTGGGCAAGGCTATCATTGTTGCTTGGAATTCCACTAATGAACCGACTGGAGGGTGGGGAATATATTAAACCGGGACGAAAGTATCTGAGGGTGTGTATTCAAAATGTTCCACTGTCATATATCCACGAGGCGGCTCACGATTTCCAAATTTCGAGATGCCCACACGACATGGCTTTAAAGTCCTGCACGGAAACACCATTTCTCAGAGCAATCGTTTCTTATTGGTTAGGAATGGTCCGTGGTTCGCTTTAGTTTTAAGGACCTGCAGATCCGTAGAAACGCGTGCGAAATACCTTACATGAGTCGCCGAAATGCTTCTTCAGCTGCTGATGGCCTTAGGGGTCTCGTTCGTCCGGCGTCTAAGGCTGGTGACGTTCGTTCCTCTGCTCAGAAGTGCAAGACTTTGTCTGCGACAAGATTTGGACCAGGTCGGAGTCCGTTTTGAAGTTGGTCTTTAGTGGGGAACCCAGTTTTTATGCCAAACTGAGGTGCAATTGGCTTCCCAAGTAACCCACATAATGCACTACTCAACCTAGCGTGACGGATTGACATTATCTACTGTTGTGGATTGGTCGTAGCTGCCAATTTAGCGTCACCGGAACAGAATGGGAGGGGCATTTGGCACAGCCCTAAATAATTCAACATTCCAAATAAAAAATACACTCCTGTAGACTCGCCAGTTTGGCAGTAATCAGATATCACTAATCTCACACTTTTCGGTGATATTTCAAGGCAGAAACGAGCACCTTCGTGAGCGTGGCTTCCAGGCCGATGTCGTGGTTTGTGCTGCTGTGCTTGGTGTGTTTGATGCCGCCATTTGTGGCTCGAGTTGACGCCCAACGCGCCCGGTTGAACCTCGATGCGATTCTCGGGGAGAGGGGACGCAGTGCCAGTCAAACCGGGGACAGAAAGAAGCAGATATTTCAAGATATGAAGGAGTTCCGGCGCTACCTCCAACGACTGGAAGAGTGGCTCGCTATCACGGGACGACCAAGGTGAGTTGACCTGATAAATTGACGACTTTGGTGGGAGGTAGGGAGAGGGGACACAAGTGAACAATTTGCGGATGAAATGCTAGAAACATGGCGTGTTGACTTCGTTAATTAAACAACTCGTTTAGGTACTACAGAATTGGGCACTCCGAGAAAGACCTCGGACCTAATCCGACACAAGTTACTTTTTTGTAAAAGCATTCTTTTATCTGAAAAACATCCTCAAAGCTCCTGTAGGCACTTCATAGCGTCGATAAGGTCATTTTGTTTAAGTAGAATTCAAATCACAAAGGAGAATATGCCTTTAAATGAATAGTTATTAATTGTTTTACGGGAAACTTAGGTGGAGCTATTGGACCTGTATAACCAGGTTTGAGTGGTGTTATTTAAAAGTGCATCTCCAAAGTACACTTATACTAAATTCAAATGCACTTAGAAGGGCAGTGTGAGTGCGTAGATTTTAAACAGTACTTGAGCGATGAGATTTCAATGTGTCAACGATTGCATTCCCCAAGTGGGGGCCACTTGAACCGGAATAGCTTTGGAGAGAGATGTGTCCGCTGTCGAATAAAGCCAGAGCGTAATTATGGGCTGCCCGTGTGTTGTCTTGGATGAAATTGCTGTTCGACCTGGAAGTTAACACACATTTGTGAATGGAGATCACGTCGTGCGTAGCTGTGGGCTTCTATTTTGGGGATTTCGGCCAAATCAGGATTCTGTGCCGACGGTTAGTTGTGATGGTTCAACACGCTACTCCAATTAAAGTCAAACTGTTTCAACAAACTGACAACGATGATCTACGAGGTAGTGAGTAAAAAGGATGGAATTTACGAAATATGTTCGCCTGGAATTTACTGAAAAGTCTAATGATACTGTGATGTACCTTGCAACTCCGAGGCTGTCCGTGGCGCGGCTGGTCACCAAGGTCGAAATCGCGATCAATAAATACGCAGCGTCGCCACCAAGAACACTACAAATTGATTCCCACTGTGCTGTTTCAGAAGCTGTTTTTCCTTGTCGTTGGAGATCGCATAAAATGCATTGCCATCGGATTTGCTGTTTACAGTTTCCGTCGCAAACTCTGATATTCTGAGGGGTTGTGTAATTCACGTAGACGTTGCATCCGATTCTTCAATTTTGCGCTAACATCGAATTGTGTTTTTTTTAAAAAAAAGAGTAAACAACGCGTAAACTTCAACGTATTTTCGAGATTTCTGTGTGTTCATGACTTGATCGAGAAGAAGTCGTCTTCAAATGCCACAATCACTCTAAAATCCCTGATTTGTTAACTAAACACGAAGATTTGGTACCTATTAAAAAGCGCAAAGTCAGGGAATTGATTGATGTATCGATCGACAGTGCATTACGCTCATTCTTTATCGATCGCTGAAAACGTCTACCCCGGTCACCTGTTGTCGTTGGACTTTTAAGTTGGAATTATCTTGACATCTGGATGCTTTTTTTCCATGAAATTAAATAGTATAAAAGTTATTTGGCAGATGATGGTCGGGTCATGGATTTTGAGCTACTAAAACTACGAAAAACCAATTGCCGCGCATTTTTCAAATACGCGCTCACCTAACAACCAATAAATTCAAGTTGTCAGTGTCTTCATCGCACCAACCTCAAGTGGCGTGGTTATTTGTCAATTAGGATAAAGGACTTAATTGTGCTTTCGGATTGTCCTCGAAATCCTTGTCTATCTTTTACACGCAAGTCGCGTTTAGAGAAAAAAATTAACAAAGCCCAGAATGAATCACGCTTTGCCAACTCCACTCCTCCATGGCAAGGCTGGTTGAGTGCTGTCAAAACGCAAGGGGGAAAATTCATCAGACAGCTTCCCATCGCGTGAAGCAAGCTAGGATGAATTTGTCTTCGAGAGAATATCTAGCCGAGTTTTTCGTCTCTTTCAGGTTCGGGTGACGGTGTGGCCTCAGCGTTGGAGACACCGAGACACTTCTTTATGCCCAATCGTGTGTAAAGAACATGACCAAACCGGAGCCGGACATTAGAGCCAATCCCTGTTTTACCATATTGTGGACAGACCTTATACCTTTTCAGAAATTATGGTTGCAATAATTGCTTCAATGCCAACGCTGTACCCCACTTTTCAATGTCTGAGCGTCTGCCTCCAGTGCTATAAGCATGGACGTAGTTATAAAGAGTTAGTTTAAAAAAAAACTTAAACTAGAGCGTCCGCGAAGCCTCCTGGGAAATGCACAAAGGTGTGATTATTTAAATTGACTTTGGCCGTGTCCACAACTCCAGTCACGAAAGCATTTTGTTCACATAAGTGACGTAAGTTTGATCACGGAAGGTGTGGATCCAGTGGTGGGCATTAGCGACCATGTTAACCGTCAACTGTTACCACGGCAACGATGCCATTAGCACGTGGCGACCATAGCGTCATGCAAAGCACATGAAGCGACTTGATTGCACTACCTACCGACAAGTGAAAACTTGTGAAAAAAGGGATTCACTCCAGACGTGTGTGGCCTTGTGAGCGGATGAGTGCGCATGCGTAACATGCGATCGATAACAGCAATCAATAAGAAGTAGGGATGAGTCATTGAAATCAATAATTCTACAAACAAGCATAACTCACTACACACTAACCGCCAACTCATCGTTAACTGGGCATTTGAGGTTAATGTCATATAGACCACTGTCAGGGAGTCAGGAAAACAAATATTCGAGACAGATTGATGGCCTTGTTAACTCCAGTAGCTCATCTTAGAATCGACCAAACTGATCTGTTGAGACATTTTAAAAATTAGTTAGAAAGTTGGAAGCCAGACGGATTTGGTTTCTTTCAATATTTTCTTCTGCATCACTTTTAACAATACCAAGTCCATCATTTTCTACGACCCTACGCCTTCTTTCGGGAAACGCAAGAATGCCGTCGTGTTTTGGGACGTGTTCTTCTACTAAGGCGCTCTGAAACCTTGCGTCCGATCATTTAAAAACCACAAAAGCCCGCGAAAATATTCCTATTTTAAAATCTGCACAAATTCAGCATGAGTACTTCAAACTGTCTAATCTAAAATGCGATTGGTTTACCGGTTATGGCGGTCATTTAAAATATCTGACGACTCGATGAAAAGCCATTGGGAATTCCAAAATCATGTTTTCTTCATTATTGCCATGTTTTTAATTATGATTTTGAGACAACTTATTGAATAAGTTTGGTTTATTTGGTAGTTGCGTCGATCAAATTTGGGTTTAGCTGGACAAAAACGCATTTTAGACAACTCCACCATTATAAAAAGCAAATTAGTAGGGAAACTGTGGTTAGTTTACTCATTGTTTGCCTTAAATATTTTCATTCACTTTTTAACTTCAAGTAAAGTTTGTTTTTGCCATTTTAAACTTCGTAATTTCCGCTCAAGCAAATCTCGTAGTCTGTATTTTTATGTCCAACCTACAGCCTTCATGGTCTACGTGTCGTCTATGCCTTGAGCTTGCTAGTAATAAAAGAATACGTGCTTTTCCGGTTGGAGGATCATTAAAAATGTTTTCAATGCTTCGCCTAAAGCACACGTCTTCAGGTCATGTAGACGAGGAAAGAAAATGAACAACAAATAAATTGATTGGCAGCAACCCCGTCCAGATGATAGGCACGATTTGAGTTGGGTTGGGCGAGTGGTGTTGATTGGTTGGAAGGGGGAGAAAAGGGGGGAGGGTGTCCCGTAGATGCTGCGTCACGCCAATCACGTCTGATGGAATTAGTGAGGATCGGAGATGGGTCTGTTACCTCGTGGAGTGATGTGCACTGGGATGTCCGCCGCCACCAGAGTCGATGTAATCTTTCAAGAAAGCATCGAGATAAGTAAAAAACGCTCTTTTCCTACGCTTTATGCTGCTGAAGCGCTGTGACCCCTCTTAGATAGCAACACCATCATGGTTAGCTGCCAGGCACACTATAGAACCGGAAGAACCGGATATATTCCATACTACCGCATACAAATTCAGAGGGCTAGAGTTTAGGGAGGGTTAGAGCGGGGAAAGGGATGGCCGTGAGGAGGGTCGGCGTTGACCTCGGACTCACGGGCGGGAGTGCGGGAGGGAAGAGGAGGACAAAGAACAGGCCAGACCGGCGTGTGTGGGTCGACTAGCGCGCGCTACAGCACACCCAAACAAAATCCGCGCATCTCAGTCAGTAGAATAAAATCAATATTGATCAATACTTTGGATACTGACTTGGCTTGGTAATGAAATTCACGAATTGAATGAGCGCACATCCTGCGCGAACAACGCGTTTTATTGGCTTATTTGTTTGTTTACATCGACTTAATGTGAAACTTCGCTGGCAATACCAAGAGGGCTCAAACACGATCGTTATTTTCCAGAAGAGTGATGAATTTATCGCCTAGTTAATACGCAAAAATAGTAAAACCATACCAAACAATTAAAGAAGACGGCAAATTCTCCGTCTTTTGTGGACAATGCTCAATAGGAAAGAGGCAGTAAAATTTCATTTCATTTGGAGGAAATGATTTCGTGTTCTCTGTGAGTGGGCGTGGTATTCATGGACTGTTGGATTTCTCTCCCACCTTTAAAGTCCACGTTGGAGTTAAAATTCCAATTGGTTAGTTTCGAAAACAACCTGTTTATGCTCGAATCCTTTGAGTTACGACTTCCCACTAACTACTGATTAGACTGTTGAAGGCGTACGTGAGAGACTAAGGTTACCGGCTGTAGGAACTTGAGTATTTTTATGCGAACAGCACAAATACTGGCAGAAGAGAGTGCATAAAGTCGTTTAATTTAACAATCGAACGGGTAGAAGAAATGTGAATTTGCGTTTTAATACTTTCAATATATTTTCAGAATTTTTTAATAGTTTGAGGCTGTTAGGGGCTGTACTGAGCTAAAATATAAATATCCCACTAACAGCTCCTCGATTTGGTACATTAGTCAATAGTTCGCGGTAACTTGAACCTCAGGGTAGTAAAGTGATCCCAAACATTTCTTGCCGCTAACTCACTTAAAATAACATCGAGAATGACGATTACTGGTTGAGCTCAAGAGAGCAAGTTAATATTAATTTACTCTGTTGTTCTGTACTTTCAGACCCGATATATTTATCTACATATAATCGACCGAATTTTATTATCAAACGTAGAACACTGAGCACACTTGACATTGCAGTTGCCATGGCAACAAATTCAATTTTCATTTTTATGCTACCCGACAAAAGCCTTCCATCTTACTGGATACCTCTCCACGAATTCTTAAAATTTAGAGAGCATCAAAGAGATCCATGGGGACCACCTACAAGGGTGATTTCGTCAAAAGCGGAGATTTCGCATCGTCATCAGTTGATTAAAACAAGCCTGTCCTTGGGACTCGAAGTTTGGCTGTTTAATTTTGTCACTATGCTAATTTGATTTTGAGTTTAAAGGCATAAAGGAAATCACAAAAATACCAAAAACATTTCATGCCTTTGTTCTCACCCACTCCAAAAAATCAATCTAATTATTTGGAATCAATTTCTCCATGCCCCCACGAAAGGCGATTTTCGTAGTCTCCAAGTTGACAAAATTGGTATTTTACGGAGATCAGAACTTGAAACCGTCTACACTCGAAAAATCATTTAAACAAACAGTTTGCTAACATTTCTACAAAAGTTTTATATGAGAAGTTGGATCATTTCTAGCCTTAGGAAGTGTCAGATTCAAAAATGCAATGATAATCAATATCTTAATATTGATAATTATTACTGTGGGTGAATAAGAGTCTGTCCTACGAACAATAATTTTTTTATTTATTGACCAATGAGAACAGACGTTTGTCGGCTCAGTGTTCAGAAATAATGCCATCTAGCCACGCTCACATGACTTGTGGTATTTTAAGACATCTATGGGAATCGTTCACCTTCCACCCACAAAATCCAGACAATCATTAAATACGAAATGTTACAAAATTTGCAACGTCACTGACAGTTCAAATCCTGTTGAAATGAGCAAAAAAATCAATATGGATTACAGACCCCTGTGTTAATGGACTCTGATTGGTTGACTGCGCGTCTAACAACATGGTTGTGAAGTTCAAGCCAATTGTCTTGGAATTTACCAAGTGATTTCGAAATTTGGTACATTTTTTAAGATCTGATGGTAGCAGCATTTGTAAATTGACACATGTACTTTTATTTCTGGGAGCAGATGGTGTGAACGTTTGAGCTTTGGCGTTCGACTTGGATCAACTTAGCGTCACAAGATCAGACCAAAAGAAACGTTTGTTTTAAACAAGGAGTCAAGGCCATCCTGTAAGGAAAAAAAGGATGCACAAGCAGAAATTCAAGCACATTTCTTCGATGTTGACACTTCTTCGGGTGCCGCGACACGGTAGAGATTTCGGTGAATCCGCCAAGGTTTCGCATCGACTTGCAGCGACGAGAGACTCCACTGGGCTTCCCCGCGCCTTGAATTGTGCTCGCTGAAGGACTTCAAGATCCGAGTCATCCAGAAGGTCGCCCGACCCAGAGTCCACGCGAAAAATGCAATACCTACAAGACACATTTGGACGCGATGGGCGTCGTGCCAACAACGAAAATGACGATGCTCGCGCCAGGTATCAACGCGGTTTACGATGAGGGTTTACTGTGGGAAGGAATTTAGTGGGAAAACTGTGGCCTGTTTGGCAAACCCAGCCAAGCATCATAGGCTGTCAAAGACGTTGCAAGTGAAGCGTTCTAGCAATCGATACCAGTCATGGTCGGTGTCCACATTAAAGCCGCTACCATGGATCTCAAGCTAAAAACTAGCAGGTGGGATTCGGAAGAACGGAAAAGGGAAGGATCTCGATTAGGGGCTGACACGACCTGGAAACCAGCCACGTGTTTGGTGCATTTCGTGAATGAACTGAGTTGTGAGGGACATCAATGTAGTGATCGGGCTGTCGAACTTCCAACTTCCAACTGGTTAAGCAGAGGGACTTATTTGGTGACCGCACAACCCCGGGTGTACGTTTGCATCCACGACAGACGACCTTGAACCGGGATGCGACGCTGATTGGTACACAAATCGTGGGCACTTCGGATTGGACCAAAGGCATTCGATCACACCCATCTTCAAATCGATTGTGCACCGTAGAAAAAAAAGAAAATTTTCAATCCTGGCGCAAGGCAAAGTGACCCGGCGCGACAATGCGAGTGTGGCATTTCACAAGTTGTGAGGCCATTAACTTTCTGGCGCGTCATTTTAATCACAAGTTGCGCTGTCCCATATACAGAATCCAAATTAACAATTAATTCGAAGCGAAAGTTACCATCATCCCCAACCCAGAATTGCTTGAAGCTTTCACAGTCGGCGCCTTCCTGCAAAAAAGCAAAAAGGACAACTTAACACAAACTCGAAGCCGAAAGAAAGGTTGTATAATTTACTGGCAAGGAAGTAATTTCGCTTTCATGATTATTTCTGATCATTGAAAGCTCGGAAAGTGCCTATGATAATAACTAATAAAACCATTTAACAACGGATCCCATGCCTGTGAAACACGTATAAAGCCGAGTTTGGAAGAAGACATCAAAAGACATTGATTTACGTAGCAGAGAGCACAGACGATTTCAGCGTGGAACAGGGCCTTGAAGATGTCCATTGTGTCTGCGTCGGTGTGAAGGCAAATATAGATCGGCAGGTGATACTCCCTGTAGCCTAAAGAAGTGAAGCTTTTTCTGAATACACTTAGAGCGTCCACAGGACACTGCTGGAGTCTGGCTTTGATTTTCGCAAGGTGGGAGCAGATGTGCAGGTGGTTAGAGCAACCAGCAACGACTTGCCGACTATTCAGCCTTAACAACCATATAACAACAGCGCTTCCGATTAGTCATTCAACGAATTCGACAAGGCTTCCGCGAACACCTGATTCGACATAAGCCACCCGGGAACTAGGTCTGTTTGTCAACTTCGAAATAGCCAGGTATTCAACAAATGTTTGGGATTTCCACCCTAGTAGCTGCTATACTATACCTCACGATAAATTGATCTCGACGATAATTGGCCCGTTGCTTAGAGGACTATATCGACATGTCGTAGATTTTGGTGCATTGGTTTCAGTGAGTACATTCAATCAAACGCTGCTGTGATTGGCTGCTTAATGTAATAACAGTTCAGTATGTGATCTGAGGATTGCGAACTGGTTGTTAAGCGCAAGCAAACTACCCACGGGTTAAGCTGATGAGGTTTACGCAATTACGTTGTTAGAAAAGAGTTCTGATGGTAACGCAGACGCCAAGGAAACGCGAAGCAATCTTGGCGTCAGAATTTTCGGACAGCTAGACAAATAAGAAGTCGCGCCCAACGCAACATTGTCGAGAGCCAGAACAAAGTGGTTTTTGTTACAAGCTAACTGAAAATAGTCAGCTAATTACGTACTTCGAGGCGAACAGAAATTTATTATTGTGGCGTTTTGATAAAATGTCGATTAAGAAATGTCGGACGACGATGTGTAGAGGTCGCTGAAGGCCTGGACATGGGGCTTGGTGCCACACCGGGACAAGGAAGACAAGAAGTGTCCCAACTAAGCTGTGTTCTTGTCGCGTGTTTATGTGTAGTCAAAGTCACGCATGACCAATGAGGTTCTTGGCCAATGCAGTTTCGGTGAAAATGGTGTAAGCACAGATGCCTGAGTGGCTGAAATGTGTAGTGGGGGAGATGCATGTGCAGTAAATAAACGAGGTATGTTAATAGTAGAGGTGAAAGTGAGAAGTTTCAGGTAGTTGAGGGGTTAACAAAACCAGAAAATATTTTGGGTGATCGATAAGGTCTAGACATACTACACATGTAGCTGATTTAAATCAAGTCAAATTATGCGCCCTCCCCCCCTAACCAGATGCTTCTCAGGTGAGTCTCGCTGTGTGCGTGAGGACTACCAATGATAGATAAAACGGGACGTTTGTCGGAGAATCAGCGGAATGAATTATCGTTGTCCGACGTAAAACGTGCTCAGAGCAATTAGCAAATGTTCTTACCAGACATTGTATCTGTTGTTTCAATTCTGGGTCTTACAGAGCGCCGTTTACAAATTGTTCAATAGACGAGCAGTGCTCATGATGAACGGTAGTTGAGCCACCCCATTTGTTGTCTACTTTTACTGTTTGACATTTATTGTCGTAGTATTTAGTGTCTAGGATACGTTTTCGAACGTATCGATTAGTCTGTTCATCTTAAAATAATTCGCAAAATATGGTTCGTAGCCGTCAGTTTATGTAGGAAAGCTCGACAATTGGTCTCTGAACAAACATGGCGACGTGGAGTGGAGTGTACTGAAGATAACTGATTGGATTGCGTGCCCGTTCACGCTTGGTATGATTGGTCCTGCGCTGTCGCCATGGTAACGTCCCTAGGACCTCCAAATGGTGAAATAGACTGAGGCGAGATAGCTCACCTGAATACTTCCATTCGGGACTGTAGAGTATGTACTTTTCCTTCGCGTACACGCCCATCAGAGGTTGAAGTTTGCAGTCCCTAAAAGTGACACAAAGCGACGTTTTTTTTTTAAATTTAAAAGTACGTTAGATGAAAAAAAAACAAGTAAACAAACACCTTGTCAGAGTAGCTGTCACTATTGGTGGATTCGTGGTTAGGAATCGTCGTGATTGGTTTGATCTTTTACGGCATCAACTATTGGAATCCGAGGTAATAGCTCTCTCCTAAAATTATAACCTCTGGCAAAAAGCGCAGCCTTTTTTAACCAATCAGAGCTTTTGACCTAATTAGCCGAGTCGTTCACTATTGAAATAATTAGGCCACCGGCCAGCTGGCAGAGGATTTAATTGCGACCTCGTTTGGTTGTGTTAATGCTTGTGCATGCCTATATTAGCCCATAATTTCCAACCGTAAATAGAGTATCAGGTTTCCTAATTATACACCACCAAGTGAGTCAAGCTTTAATCGGATTTGTGGAACACTGCGAACCGATTAGCCTGAGAGAAATGACTAAAAAAGCTTTCCGAACTCCAATTCATCGATACATCTTCAAAGGAGAGGGAAGTCAAACCATCTCCTCTGATCTAGCGGCAAGCAAGAGCAACATAGGCGTTATCGAGCTCGGAGAACAATTAGTCAAAATTCCATTATCTTCAACGACGACAACGCAACACTCGCCGTTTCCGCCAACTCTGTGAGCCGAGGAAGCAACCCAGCCGGCGCCTGGTATCCGCAGTCGCGTGGTCGATTCGGATCGATAATCTTTGAGCGTCTACTGTGCCTCATAGTCAGCACTCTAGAGCGCGAGAATGTTTGTAATGGACTTTCATCGATCGCGCATGAGTGAAGCTCGCTTACAGATTTATCGATTTTAATGTCTCATCCCCGTTTTCATTGGCTGCTGTTATCAGTCGCACTTATCCGCACATAAAGATAGTTGCCTCGGTGTGACGCAAATAATCAGTTGTATCCGTTTTCGCTTCTCTTTATGGCCTGTTAACAAGCAACGGATTTATTTGTGCATCAAATGGCCTGTCTGCTAAACCGTTACTTCACACACATACAACTAATTTAACAACACGCATCGATATTAAACTACGAATGATAAGATTTACATCTCAAGCTGATTTCGTGCGTGGTTTCTGGGGGTAACTAATCAAACCACAGTGATAACCGAAGAACGACCTTTTGTGTTTAACATTTTGGGATTTGAGCTAAGTTGTAGAGCGAAACCAAGCAGACACACGTCAATTTCGTGGAGAGGGTTATTAAAATGAGACTAACGACGAGATGGAGGATTGAGGCTTCGATGGACGGCCAAATCGATCTCGGACACCAGGTGGCTACCTTCGTGAACCTGACGGCTTCTCCTCTCACCGGACATGTTGAAGGGACATTTTACGGCTACAAGAAGGCGATCGATACCAAAATTACCGCAGGGGAGTGTGGGAATAGGCATACTACCAAACGTATCTTGGTATAACAAATTTGGCATCCACTAGTCATTTCTATTTGACGCTTTTGTGACACTAATACATTTGTTGAAGGCTCCACGCAGGTTGAATGCTTCCGTTACGCTACACTGACGTCCAGGAAGATTACGATGACCAAAGATAGCTAAACGAAGTTGTGAATCACGCTCTGTGGGCAAATGTTCGTCTGACTAAATGGGGTTGAATAAATGATTGAATGAGATGGGTTGCGTGGGGAGGAGGTGCTCGCAGATGGTTCAGCATGTTCAAAAGGGACAGCGAGCCTGAATATGCGACGACCGGGTGAATGGACAGCTGGGGATCCAGCGTTCCTCATAAGGGCACATCGTAGGTTAGGATTTCGCAATTGTTTACTGCACCCTATTGGCAGCCCTGCTAGTGTTAAGTCGCCTTGACTTATATAAGAGGACAGATCACTCGATTCTTGGATGGGACGTCAAAAGCTCTCTACAAGGGGTCCTGCCTCGTCTGGCATTGGTGTGGCAGGGTGGGGTCGAGCGTCGGACAAAGGATCTGGGGGTACTGGTTGCCTGAGCGTGTGGATCTTGGTTACGAGCTAAACTTAGCATCGACGTGAATCAAAACGATTCATTGCACTCTTGCGCAGCGAAGTAGACGAGAGCATTCACACTTTCACGGAAGCACATTAATGAATGTTGGTGAATGGAGCCCCGGAAAATTCCATACGTGGGGCTGCAGTCGGACGGTTTAAACGACTGTCAAGATTGAAGGGCCCGTGGAAGTTGAAAAAGTACCATTCAGAAATTGGAAAACCGCCTCCTCCCCAAACAGAAAATCGAGTTGTGGAAAAGCCCTGGCTATACTGGAATCGATCCAGATCTGTTTCAGTGGAATTGCACCATCGAGGAGCTGGTCCTAAAGTATTATTGAAACAGTAGCCTGGTCTAGTTGATCTGGATAGGAGACAAGGTGTTAGCGAGAAATGACACACCTCGATTACCAATCCCTGACACATTTCGGACGATCATTTCGCCCGGACACTAGCGTAACTCGCGACAATTCTAATTGCCGACCCTAACTTAGAACAGTTCAATATGCCACTGCAGTTCGCTGACCACTTCGACTACACGTCGACGCGTGGAGTTGTGTTAACATACTTCATTTGCGTCAAGGTTTCAAACGAACACCCAAGGTGGATGGTGCGGCCGCGAGAATCTCCCCAAGACGGATAGACGATGGGTTCACGGTGGTTCACCTCACGCACTGAGAGGAGAGGCGGCAGTCGGTCGGACATCTCGTCGTGTTTCCTCAACCAATCCTCAATGAGGATGCGAAAACGGGCGCGATTCAGGGTGTCGAATTGCAGACAACGCACGGCTCGCCAGTTGGCGTAGAGGTGGAGCGGCGTCAGGAGAGCGAAGACCAGCCAAATTAGTCTGGAAGGCAAGACAAATTCGGTGTTTACTTCTAAGTGAGGTGTCTCAGTGTGTGCCGAGGTAGGCACAGACGTCCTTGTGTGTGTGTGACTGGGATTTGTGACGTCTATTCACCCAGCTTTGTTCACGCAGTTAGAAGTCTACCGTCAGGCCACATCGTCGTTCACACCAACATCTCATCACTGCGTTATTCACCCATCTCATCGATCTCAGATCACCTGGGCACATCTGAGCGTTGATTGGGTGGAATTTGCTCAACGAAGATGAAATTGTGGTGACGCGAGTGGTATCACACCATTTCACACTTGACCCAGGTTTACTCACTCATCCCCCCCACAGACCCCCTGCCGAGCTGCTTGACCTCAACTCTGCGTCCACTCTGATGAACTCTAATTCCATATTTTAACCCATACGACCTATAAGTACACAGAAATAGCCACGGCCGACATTCACCCAGATTCAGCGGTTTACGAAACAGTTGATCCTTAGTCGAATTTGGTCTTCGCATTCGCCTCTGGGTACTTGGTGTGGGATCTGGTCTATTCAACAAAATCTTGGTGAAAATAGGAAGACAACCAGACTATCGCGGGTGTCAACGATCCATTGCCGACGCAAATCCGCACCGAAATTAGGGGGAAAAAGTTTGATTTCTTGCTTTTAACAGAATTTGGCAGCAGCGGCGAGCGGAACTCGTGCATGTCCAGCAGATCTGAGGACGTTGAAGTCACACCGAGTTTGAATGAGGGAGCAGTAGTGAGTCGTATTGATTAACGGACGTGAATCAATACGACTCACTACACACTGCCGCCCCCCTCCCCAGTTCAGCCATCGGGGGACTGTCTGTACTCACACATTTAAGTGCATGTACCCCCGGTGCGCGTTCTCTACCAATACGTGCATTAGGCATAAATTAAGCGCCGTCTTCGTCAAATGAAATCCCATTTTGGGTTGCATTCGCGCCGAGTTTAAACGACTTGCAGGTTGTACGCACAAAAGTAGGCATTATCGCGCATTAGGGTATATCCACATAGGGGTTTATGGCAAACCGGCTTGTGATTTACAACACACTAAAACGCTGCCAGCAAGGTGTGGTTCAAAATTTTACAGGTGTACTGATCGTTAAGGGGTTTTAGCAATTCCACGAATTAGGTTGCGTCTGTGTGCACCAAGCCGCGTGATTGGTTAAATTCAGTAAAGAGTATCGACAGTATAATACTCCGTCAATGCCAACTAAGGAGGTGTGCGCGGGAATTCCATGCCACAAGTGAGTCATGGATACAAGCAGGTTGTGCGAAAATTTGGCTTACACGGAAACACATCACGTGGTCAGTTGAAGGAATCGATTACTCCACGTCACATCGCTGTACCATAAATTACTTCCTTTTGTAAATAAAGGGGCATTCGTTGCATAGATGAGAATAAGTTAGTGAAATTAAAACAAAAAAAAAACAAGAGCTGATTTGATACTTCGGTTGTGAACATCACTCATCAAGCCAGTTGGAAAATTTTAATAACTTTATATGGGGTTTGACGTAAGATTTGAGGCAATGCACGCTATTCCGTCATTTAGTAACAACTCAGGTGAGGAAGCGTCAAAATGCCCACAGGACAAGACAGTCACGCACTTGAGCGTGATGTGTCGAAATGACATTATGCCGGAATAATCAATTAATTGAATAGAAATGCCAGATCATTAAGGGGAAAATTCATTTTTATTGATGCATTACATTAATTTGCAGAGTTTGGAAGGCACGCGGCAAACAGATCGACCGAAATCGGATTACAAAAAGCGATATTTTGCGCATTCTGTTCATATTCTGCAATTCACACATAGACGATCAGATCAATACGACAAGGTCATATAGCTCTGGTTGGTCAGAAAATGTGATGCTAGCTGTTTAAAACAAGAACATTTCATAGGTATAATTTTGCCCCTTGCACAACTAATAGGTTGAAGTAAGACGAATAAACAGATAACAACTTACACGGGTTTTCCTGTAACTATGGTGATAAGAAGGAAATTGACTGCGAGGGCCACCAAGTTGGAGAGCGTTTCCTGAAATAAAAGCATCAAAAAACGCCGCTACTTAAATGTTGAAAGTAGTAATAACATATTTTCATTAATCGAATGTGTGGGAGGAAGAATAGTGCGATGTTTGTGGATGAAAGCTAAACCACGGTTAGGTCAATTTATCAAATGTGGCGGTTTTAGAGTGGAAATCAAAAATTCCTCGGTTGTAAAATTACGAGGTGCAAAAAATCGCACGGTCGGACGCTAGGTATTTCACAGAGTTGAAAATATTTACAGTTTAAATTTAAAAAAAGTTACAACTTTAATTCGAACTTATTGAGCAAATAAGAAGTGTGCTAACTTGAAACCGCACTCGACAAACTATTGGCTGATTCTGTTTACACCAGCCCGCGGACATTTCAAAGTTGCCGGGGTCTCGGGACGTAGAAACCCTCGATTTTCGAAACCTGTTACGTTTTGGGGAGTGCCATCTATTCGGGATAAATTTAATAGCTAAGATTGCTGGACCTTGCTCTATTTAGGGCGAAGCCAAATAGGATTTCAGAAACCATTATCTGCAGTTAATTGTGCTATAAATGCCATGACCTGTAAATTTCTTATAACTAGTACAAGGCCGAGTGTTACATGTCTAGAAATGCATCATTTTTACGCCGTAAAATTCAGCTAATTTAAACAAATGTGATGAAAGCATTTTAAAGCGCATGAAAATAGGTGGACTGCAATTTAACCTACCAAAACCGATCAACAACTACACGACAACACACAAGACCTCCCAACACTGTTAATTTTTAGAGAAATCGACAAATCGAATCACCTGGCTTCCGTCTTTAGCTGCTACGTCGGCCATGTTGTTAGCCAATGCCTGATGCTGTGTGATTGCCGCCCGTGTAGCGCCACCAACCATACCAACCAATGCCTACAGAAGAGAAAATACACAAAGACATCATTGGTCGAAAAAGATGGCTCCGCCAGTTTAGTGACACACTTGAGAGGATTACTCAGCGCTCATAAAGAATGAAGTCCAAATAGTTTAGGTATAAATCGGTTAACAGAAAGCCGTATTTGTCGGTAAAGCATAAACAGAGGCTGCAAATTCAATTAATTTAAACAAAACTATGACAAGAAAGATGCAGGTATAAGACTATATCCAATGGTTACCACATTAAGCAAGGAATTACGCGTTAAATAACCACGGAAACTGTGGGTACTTGCTGTATCTCAAATTGAATGTAAGTTGATCTCCATGTGATTGCAAATAATGCGAAACGAACCTTAGAGATGGAACGTTAAGAGGTAATGACGAATGCAAGAACTCATCACATTGTCTAAATAGCATGTGCAGCGATAGTTTCTGTCGAACTGCCAGATGCCCACAAAAAAGACGCATCTTCGGAAGATTAGTGCGAATTTCTCATTTGATTCCGTGCGGAAGTCACAAAATGAAACCCAAAACGCACCCGCATTACACTTGCGAAGCACACAACCGGAGTGAATAGGTAGTATATTCGGACCGACAGGAGTTCCAGAAGGAGTGATAGATCGTTCAGCACGTCGGCGAAGATTCTATCAAGGATTAGCTGTTTGAGTATCCCTACCTCCACTGCTTGCACTGGCTGTCAAGACTAGAGCTGAAAACGAATTAACCAATGAGCGCCGGAGAACTACAACTGACTTACCCGCCCCAGGCCGCGAAGAGAATTCGGCCGACCATGCCCGCTCCATCTACAAGAATCAAGAGTTTTTCCAAGTAATGTCAAATACTCAAAACTCATTGGATAAAAATGCTTTAGAAATACTGGATAATGATTGGTTAACCATTGAAGGTCATGGCGGAAGTGAGGGTATGGGTGAGAAATTTTGCACACAAACTCATAATTGGGGGTATTAACTGTCGTTGCCTATGATTTTACTTTCCTTATTAAATTACTGCCAATTTATAAATATGAGTAATAAACGACGGCATTGTAATAATCTGAGTCAGAAAATAAAGACAAGCACAAAACACATTGTGATTCCCTAACCGACTCGAGTACAAGTCAAAATTTAAAAACAGGCAGCAGAACGCGTTGTCAGGTACTGGCTTATCGACTTGGCACAAGCAAGTTGAAAACCAATATCGAAACGAAAGTGATGGGACTGTAGAGTCAAACGGCAAGGCACACCTTTGAACATCCAGGTCAGTGTTGCGGCAAGGACACTCGCACTAGCGTTGCCAACACCGACGCCAATTAGCACCGCCTGACCGGCTAGCGTTCCTGTGATGCTGCTTGCAATTGCCTGAAATTAATACGCATTAGAATGCTTGAATATTTTTAAACGAAATGAGGGCTATAGACTAAATATTTACTATGACTGACCGTCTTAGAAAACCAATGCAACTTTCTTAGGTTCTAGAGTTGCGAACAGTGGCTTACTGCATAATGCGCAATGTTAACAATATCTAAAGCCTACACATTCAAGGGTGCTTCGTATTGGCATCTTTAGTCATGTGCTTGTGCAAAATTTCCGTTTAAAATAGGGAGAAGAATTATATTTGTTGGTCGTTATAGGGGTTCCAAAGAACAGAGGGTTCAAATAGCACTGCAGGCGAGGCATACATAAAGTGGAGCCAATGTGGAGATTACAAATTGATGATCCTGATTATGAAGTTAAATTTCTAAGAGAGCTTCGGCTACCAAGGGTTGAATTTTAATTATGTTGGGTAGAGCTTTACAAAACGTTCCAAAATAACTAAAAAACATTAACAAGTAAACGTTCGAGGGATTTGCGGTAACACACATAAGCTAAACTAAAAGAAATTTGTATTCTTAATTAAAATATAGAAATGGAGACCAAATCAATTGGCGCGAACAGAAACAGCGCAATTGCTATGTAATAACATTTTATTGTTAGACATTTGGTCTTGTGTTTAGATTACTGGTACTTATTGAACAGCCATTACGCCGATTTGTCATTATTTAAAAGAAATATTAAAACCAGAATCCCAAAGCACAGCATAATATTCAACACCTGATTTTTTTAAAAAAAGCAAAAAGTACCTGTATTGTATCCCAAATCTGATATTCAAGGTAATCTTTACTGACGGAACCTGGATAACCCTCTGGGAGAAGAGCTGATTTCAATAGCATTACGAAGGTATTGGGTACTGCATAAATCTCCTTAGTGAAACCCTGCCGGTTCTGACGAAAGTTGTACTTTGCAATAACTTTCCCCATATGATTTTCAAAAATCGAAACTTCCTCGTAGGAGTCATCCGAAGATAAAAAATCCATAGCTAAGGAAAGATAATCCAAAGGGCAGTTTAAATAGTTAGACTTCTAAATTCTCGGCCTTGATGTAAAATTTAGAATACTTAAACTATTGCCAAATTTTTTATTCACTTCAACACCTAAAACAGACACAAAGAATATTTTTTAAAAAAAATATTTGATGTTTTTCTACTAAGAATCAAGGCTAAGGTATAATTACTAGTATGTAGAATTACAAGACTAGTCAAATGATCATGTGTTGTGAAATTAAATATAAATTAAAAAGAAATAACAGTGGCCTAGTAGACTTAAGCAAATTTAACACGTTGACTGACTGCCATATTTCTCCTAATAGTGACGTTTAGTTTTGGGTGAGTGAAAGAGGCGAGTTTTGGGTTGCAGCTTTGTGTACATTTGACGGCATTCAAGATTGATCTCGGAGAAATTTACGTTGGTGCTATTTGACTGCTTACCTATTTTACTAGCTAGCTTCCGACAAATTGCACAAAAGGCTTTTTTCCCTTATTATTTGTTTATTTTTCTAGATTTTAAGCGAAATCCATAAGTTATCTTCATCCACTCTTCCTATGTTTCACAACTTGCCAAGACAAGCTATCAGAATGCATATTTGTGCTTTGCCATAATGCACGCCAAAAATGAACCCTAATGTATCTAATAGACAAAGAAAAAATTAGGTACTCGGCATTGAATTTCCCCAGCATTCACATATCTTGGACCTGCTCCTTTATTAGTTCGAGTACATCACATTGATAGCCGTGGCACATAGGCTCAAATCAATGTAATTTCAAATGCATAATGTTCAAGGGTCCCGAAAGTCAGAATAAACAGAGTCTCGGAACCAAGTCAGCATTTAATTTACTTCATTCAAGCAACATATTTTTAGACATGTATGGTTATATTCAGGCGTCCTTAATTAGTCTTGTGGCTTCACACCTCTGGAATTTCCACAACGAAACGTATCGACTTTTATCCATTGGTAATCATTGATAACACAAGTGCTTAGTTTCATAAATCACCGTTAGAAAACAAAGCACACTATAAATCTAGCAGTTCAAAAATCGATAAATTTTTCGACTCCGATATCATAGAATTAATGACGTATCTTTAAACACCAGTGACGGGAAGAATTCTCCCAAGTTTCAAATGTAAGCGGTGTAATGAAACACAGCTAATTCATGACTTTATCGTAAAGTCTACAGCGACCGCTTTCATACACTGGTATGTTTAGCCAGTAGAAGTGAGACCAATACGAAAAAAAAGAGCGTTAGCACCCCACTTTGGTAAATTGCTAAATTGACATAGATGAAAACCCATCGTTTACAACTTGTTGCGACGTCACAGGGATACCACACTGTCAATCTGTCACTCATCAACCAAGATCATCACCACAATTTAAACGCAAATACAAATTACAAAAAAGGAAGACGCCCCGCACAGGTAGCCGTGAGCAGACACACAAGTAATAAAAGCAGGAACGCCTAACGGTTTTTTACGGAATTCGCAAAGACGACGTCACCTCATGGGAGTCACCTGTAACCACATTCGACCTTATTTGCAGCATCTTAGAGGACGAAGAGTTGCCCAACAGTGGAACGCCCAGTGTTGTAAAGATCCTAGGACTGAGTAATGAGAAAACTAGAGCTGCCATTTTGACCGATCAATGGGAAGAAGCCCCAAGCCAGGATTCCACCAAATGGAACGTTACCCCCCGTTACCAACCTATCCATGAGTAACGGTAATGAAGCATCACTATAGGGACGAAATAACAGGGCCACAAGAAAAAAGTAATTGCATTCGTCACTTAGAAATATTCAAACACTGGCAAAAGCGCTTGGTAAACTGTTTGAAGAACGTGGAAAGCCCATTGACTACCGATACCGAATAATTACCTAAATTGGCAGACAGATATAAAAATCTTACAAAGAACAAATTCTGTCGTACAGACGTCCCATGTAATCAGCATCAGACACTTCGGGGTGGATTTCACATTTTTGGGGTTTTAAAAGAAGCTAATTTGGCTGCTAAAAGGTGTGCACTGGATAAACGACGTCAGGCAAGTAACACGTACATAAAATAGGAAAAAAACTGCAAGTAGAAAATAATGTACCATTTCACAAAACAGCCTATACACAACCGGTGCGCAAGTTATAGGACTAGTCCTCCTGGACAGAATTATCAGTGATTGATACTCGAAGATTATCCTCAGAAATGCTGAATAGACGCTTCTTTTTAAGAGCTTTCTGAAATAGCCTTTCCAAGGCCTCTTCCGTGTGGGCCGATTCATCAAAATGTGTGGAGAGCCTGAATGTTCTGAAAGTCTAGAATACAGGCAAATTGTCGCAATTTTTTAAAGAATTACCTTTCTACGCAACTTCTTGATTTTCATTGGCCCCTTGTGTTCATTTAAATGGGAGGCCATGACTTCTTTAAGCGACATATTATTATTAATGCCTAAGAGAGTGACTGAAATTACTTGGACCTTACCGTTTTGTTCGTCACCGCCATTGTTGATCGGTTTGTCTTCTAATGGTTTCTTGGGAAGAGGTGAACAGATACTAGATTCATCTCCAGTATCATCTAACTTGCGTTTCCCATGCCTTACAATGCCACAAGAAATTGATGATTGCGACGCGTCTTTCGTCTTATTGAGGAAAGAAGAATCGACTTGCTCAGCTTCAGGTTTTGTTATATGTAACCAAATGGCGTTAATGTCATCAGCACGAGCGAATCTAAAACAAGACGTAAGGAAGTTCTAAAAATATTAAGCATGCACACAAGAAACCTCGAATTTGGCTTTTTTTCGTGGAACATTATTGCTTTCTAGAATCTTCTTTTTCATCTGAAGTTGAATTCCCGGAGTAGGAGTAAACTTTGCTAAACGCGATTGAACCACGGCCGTCCAGTCCATTTGTTTTGCAGCGCCTTTCGGTGTTTTGCTCTCCACAGTCACTTTACCATACTTCTCCTGTTCGGTGATGCACGATATGTGCGCAACGTACGTCTGTTTTCTATCAAAGCACATAAGCAAACATTTCTTTGTACGTGAAGTCCTTTGAGCAATCTACGCATGACACCGTAGCACAACGACAAGTGTGAAAGTGATTTTCCACATTTTTCTTTTTAAGACTTTCGTTGCACTTATTACAGATAAATACCACCATTCTTCGACAAGCACGTGGAAGTAAGCCAATAGCAACTTAGTAACCAAATCAGAAACCCCAATTGCAATTAGGCGTTGTTCTTAAGGCCATATTTTGTTGTTCGACAATGACACTTGTAAACAGTAATACTTTCGTCCTAATATTTCAGGCCAAAGCCGTTTTAATTATTTTTATCGCCTTAAATAATACTTGCTACTGAAGTGTTTAAAAGGTGGCTCTAGAAAAGGGTACGCATGGAACGGTAATAGTATTCTTGCAAATAATATTCGAAAGACTTTATTAGGCAGTGGAATATTTGCACACATCACTAATGGATGACACGTGCAGATATAAATTTTTCCGCTGCAACCTTACATATTTCTTAGTTGTCTGAAGATTAAGTTTTTATAGATAAAGTGTAGACTCCATATTCGGATATTTTGAACAACACAAATCCAAGTTCTTCTTTTCTATGAAGAGGAATTTGAATAATATCATCAATCTTGTTCTTGTTCACTGTTGTGCCTTTTGTGACCAGTGAATTTGTTTTAGCTACCTCTCTGAATCGGTGCCATATTTGCTAACCTGCGTAATGGGAAAGAGGTTCAATACTCGTTGTTTTTTAGATGTCAAAATAGGTGAAGCCGAACGTAAGTGTATATGTCGAATTCATTTGTTCCTTTTTTTAGCTGAACGCATTGTTGTTGAGTTGTTCGATGAAAAGTGCCCTAAAGCGTGCGATAATTTCAAGAAACTTTGTCAAGGTACATGCCTTACATTACCTGTCATTACTTAACAGGAATCTGTGGTATTGGTTTGAAGACTGGAAAGGCTTTGCATTATCAAGGGTCTACCTTCCATCGCATTATCAAAGGTTTTATCATCCAAGGTGGTGATTTTAGCAATGGCGATGGGACTGGTGGTGAATCAATTTATGGGGGCACATTTGCTGGTTTGTCTTGTGGCAATCTTATGATTTTTTAGATGAGGACATGTCTTTGCTTCACGATAGACCATTTCTTCTTTCAATGGCCAATCGCGGCCCAAATACAAACGGCTCGCAGTTTTTTATGTACACATATTTCTATGTTTGTGTTAATATCATTATTTAGCACAACTGCTCCTGCACCTCACCTAAATGGGAAGCACATGGTTTTTGGGCATGTGTTGACTGGACAGGAAGTGGTGATCAAAATAGAGGCAGTGCCCGTTTCCGATACTCGCATTTACAAGCCAATAAAGCCTGTTGTAATCGTAAATTGTGGCGAACTTGTTCCAGGTGAGAAGGTCATTCATTTCGATCAAAAAGTGTAGTCAAGAAGAAGAAGCCAAAAGATCCTAAAAAGGAGTTGAAGAAAAAAAAGCGAAAAGAAAAGAAGCTAAAGAAAAAGAAGTCTCGACGCAAGCGTGATTCCACATCCTCGTATGACGTTTGGTTCTGATGACTTTTTTCTAGGGATAGCGATGACTCAGGTTCTGTGAAAATTCGACCAGAAGAAATCCCCGAAGTGCCGAAGAACAAGTTTTTGTATCGTGGTGATCCAGGCAATTCAAACAATACGTCGTGAGCATTGATCAGTTTTTTAAATATATCCTAAATTTTATCTAATGCCCCTGTAATGCTTTTAAACTGCCATTCGGCCATGTGTATTTACCCGTTCATTTTACCTCTAGACCATTCAGACGGGGAGGTATGTTTTTAAGTAGACACTAACCACATTTTTCAGTTATGTCATGGCTTTCTTTTTTCAATAATGCAGGCACTATACTAATCGTGATCGTTCTTCCAATTGGAAAGTGTCAAATTACAAGTCTGGTCGTAAAGTAAAGGGTCGGGGCGAAGTGGTGAGTTTGCTTTCGTTGAATCTAGTTAGTGTTCAAGTGATGTCTAATCGAAATAAGGACCTTCATGAACTGCTATTTGTGTCCCTTAAAGCGTTACAAAACCCCCGATTCCCGGTCTGGCAGTAGGGACCGCGGTATCACCCCCGAACACTGGCATCAAGCTGCGCAAAGAACACGAAAAATTTCGCCTGAAGACGTTCGTCGATGGCACGAAAAGAGGTTCCGTGAACAAGCTGCTCGCACCGGGTAATTCACTATAGGGTCCTATTTTCATTTGAATTTTGTTCTTACTTTGGCTCTAACTCTAACCCGTGTTCGATTAAATCACTGTTATAGCCGTGGGCTTTCTTTCGGACACTAATGTAAGTTCCTAGATTCTTAGTTAATTTTGAAATGATTTTTTTTGGTCAGTGGACAGTGGGGATTGAAAGTACCGTGAAAGTTTAATTGACGTAGGACATTTAGTTCCTCAGCTTGTAAAAAAAACCAAATTATTTTAACCCTTTTTAACAACAGATGAAGAATTGCATGAAAACCTACATTTAACAAGTAAGCATTACGTAACCTGTTTTTTCTACCTTCTACCGGTATTTAGCCCCAATGCATAACGGCCCATATCGAAATTGGTGTAATTATTTCTTTCCGTAAATGCGAGCAAAGCCTTTCTCTTGCTGAGGGTCTTAGTCGCATTTCTGAGTTTAAATTAAGGGGTGTACCTTTAAATGCTTTAGAGAGAGGGATGAATTGCGTGGTCGAAGTCGTCAGTCACCTTTGAATGGCGCAGATCATTCCTCCCCTAAACCGAACAGGGACACGTCGTCAGAAGCGCGTAATCGAAGTCCTTCGCCGGCACACAATGTCAACGTCACCATGGAAACCACTGCCAACCGAGGACATAGTCATAGAGATCGAGTTAACGAGAATCGCCAACTCGACAAGCCGTGAGTCCGCCATTCTCTGCATCCAGTCACCTAGGCACACATATTCGTCTGTGTAAAAAATGCTTCTTGCATTGTGACAGTATTCTAGCATGTTTGATTTCTGGTGCTGGTAGCCTCAAACTAGTACCTGTGGATACTAAGTATAATTTGTGCAATTTAGCTGAGATCGCGCAACTTTTCAATCATTTTTTCCGCTTTTAGTACTTGCCAATGGTAAGGGATGTGTTTTGTAATCCACACTCAACCAAAAATCAATGAAAGATCTTCTAATTAGGCTTATTGGTTTCCACTAAATTCCCCAATCAGGAATCGCGTTTTGTATAAATGCTTATCCACACGTAATGCCTATGCCGAATTCTTTCCCTAAAATTCTAATGAGCCAGTCGGCAGTAATTGTTTCATTCCATTGCAAAGTTGTAAGTACATTCACTCGCCGTATGTCGGTATCACTGCGTTACCCCGTCTCTTTAATGTATAACATACCTATGATGCAAGAGGTGTCGTTGCAAACGAGTGGCACACCTGGGGTACTTTTTATCTGTCGCTCAACTATCATTTACGGTCTCCCTATGTGATCTACATTTTAGACACTATCAGCGGTGAGTTCGTACGCACACTTAAGCGTTTCATTATCCATTTGGAGAATTGGCTGACAGAAGCCTGTCTGTGTATAGGTTTATCTAGTAAGGCGAGTATTCTAAATGAGACCGAGTTCGTTTCATTTACCTCTTATTGTTCTCTTTACAGTGCCACTATACGGTCTCCCCACACCAGGCTGTCCGCGGGTATTGATGTTTTAAATGATCCCACTCTCTGGTGTAATTAGCTGTTACGCATGATTACTTTTGTATTGGGAGCGTAGGACCCTTGAAACTGTCATATTTATCACTGCTACGGGTTCGGGAACTCCAGACTCCCAGATGATTTACCCGAATTATTTCCTTCACACAGACGACTTTCAAGGTCACCCGTAGCCGAGCGTCGAAAACGTGCCTCCTACGCGTCTCCATCGCCGGAGGCTGTCGTCGACTCCTCCAAACGCCCGTTAATCGCCTATTCGTCAGCAGAAGAGGACGAGGAGGCGACGGAAGAGGAGGAGGACCCGAGACGCAGCAGTCGCCAGCAAAAGACGCCGAGCCCACCGCCGCAACGAAGTGTCACCAGGGGTCAGGACGACAAGTACGTGGTGAACGTGGTGCGCGGCGGACAGCACAGCGGCGATTGGAGTCGCTCGCCAAAGTCCAGGCGTTCACCTTCACCCCCGCCTCGTTCGAGAGTGTCTGTATGTTCACTACCCTCGATAAGGTCCCTCCGCCTTTTTGAATAAGCTCGCGGAGTTTTTTTCTAAGATCCCCAAGTCCAAACGCCACGGTTAGTTAACCAAAATCTCCATGGGTGATATGTATTCGCGATGTTGTTGCAGATAACCGCGTTGATCCACTCGTCTGACCACTCAGTCACCTGCACTTCTACTAACTTGTCAACGACTTCGTCAGTAAGGCACGATTGTTACGCGCAGTGACGCCGATTACACGACTTGCTTGAACCATCAAATAAGTGGTAGTCGTTCTGGGCATTTGGACTGGCTTTGGTATCGTCTCCGCCAATCGACGCGTTGCGTTTTGACCGAATCTATTTTGAAAGATTACCTTCGCATCAAGTAGCGTGCAATTTTCCCTCACAGAGCGTCTACCAGATGTGTTAATCGGCTTGCGCTGCTTCCAGTTCTGCATTCTACCATCGCTTGGAAGTCCCTCACAAAGGCTCCATAGAACCGTGGATTTCCATTGAATGGCCTTTTTTCTGTCTTTGGTGACTATGATTAAAAAATGCACGGCCTGAGTTGGGGTATTTCCACATGGGGTTTCATACTGGGTTTCTCCAGCCGTAACTCCTCGAGTTTTTTGCCTTTTGCCGACGCAACTAGGCGATTTCCGATTCCAAACGCTGTCGTTCGTTGGTAAAATAGAAATGTTTCATGCAGGTTATCTGCTAGTGGAAATAGAATAGTATATAGAATGAAGGATAACCGGTAAATGTTACACCCTCCTAGCCCCCCGCCGCCGCCCGACGCGCTGCAGCCGACAGAAGCCCAAGCCCTGAACCCCGACGCCGTGGTGGCCTGCCTCGGCAGTCTCGTGTGGTGGACGAGGCGGACGACGACCGGACTGCTTCAAAACGACGAAGGCGCAGTCCTGCGCCATCTCCGCCACCACCACCGCCAGTTGCCAGTGATTCGAGGAGGCGGTCGCCGCTAAGGGTAAGCCGCACCTGATGATTCATAACTTTTTTTGCGATGATTTTCAACCTTATTCACCCCTCCTCCGTTCCACTTCTGCTCCACTGTCACGGTATCTTTCGCAGGAAGTTGTTAATTGTTAGCGTCGGTGGTTGCGTTTCGTGCTTTCGCTGATCACCGTCCCGACGTGGTGTTCTTTGTTGCAATGTCCTTGTAGTGTTGTGACTGTCATCGGCGTTTGACGCGACACCACGAGGTATGTGCACGCATGGAGTAACCCTAACGCACTGTGCAAAATTTTGGTTACGTGGCTTCTGGTTGTGTCTAACTTGGGCGGCGCGATTCACCACAACGCGTCTTCCTCTCTCTCTCTTTTTTTAAGAGACGCTCACCCTCGCCTGCTGCCGATCATGAAAGGTCAAGAAAGAGTTCTGCGAGTCTCCCGAAGGTGGGTTTTGCTGGGTTTGGTTTAGAGAGAGAGAAAATCTACTGGTGTTGTGATGTGTTTATCTTTTTTTTCTTGAAGGCGTTCGCTCCACCTCGAAGTGCCTCCAGGTCGTCGTCGTCGTCGGCGTCGTTGCATTCCCGGGCCTCGTCACCCCGTCGAGCTTCGGATCATTTGCGCCGAAACTCGCCAGCCGCGTCGAGACGGAATCGAAGTAGGTCGAGGAGCGCGGAAGGCCGTAGAAGGTCTTCGTCGGCGTCACGCCGACGTGATTCTCGGGGGTCCCGACGCAGTCCACCGGCGCATCTCGTGAAACAGTACGTCATCTTTCGAGATGTTTTCGCCGTCTTTTACGAGGTTTGAAATGGTCGGACCCAAAGGGTTTCAGAACACCGAACGAAAAGTCTACGCGAGTTACATAACCTCTCATAGCAGCCGAGTTTACGGTGGCAACTGATAAACAGCGCATTCGTTGGCACTGCATTTTATTCGAATTCCAACAAGACGGAAAATATGCTTCCAAAACACGGGGCCAATCTTATGGAATTCCCAATTATTGGTACAGACGTATTATTAGAAGCGATGATTTCGTTCTTAATGACCAGAAGCCTCGAAAGCTCGAAGATGCACAATTTGAAGCTCTACTGCATAATGACACGTCGCAACTCCAACGAGAACTTGCAGCAGATCGATTGGGAGTCACCTAAACACCTATTTCCAAGCGCTTGCACACGTGTCAACGTCGGGACACATGCCTTTCACGGCAATAAAAAGGACTTTTTGTGGAGAATCGTCACGGGTGTTAAAAAGTACACGTTCTATTACGAGAATCCCAAAACAGTCGTGGATAGATCCTGGTCAACCCAGTTGTACATCGACGTCGAAGCAGGACATCCGTCCACTTGAAGAAGGTTCTCCAGTGTGTCTGGTGGTTGTACTTGCCAACGCGTCTTTCGTCTACACCGAATTTCTTGTACTAGATGGCGCGAACGTCGCGAACAGGCCCTCTCGAAGCAGCATCGGCGCTCGGCCGTGTCGCGCCGGCGCGACGCGTCACCGGTTGCGCAGCGTCCTCGGCGTCACGCACGTTCTCCCTCGCCGTCCTCCGACTCCCGGTCCTCAGCTGGCTCCGGTTCCCGGTCTAGCTCGGTGTCTCCAGCCCCCCCGCCACCACCACCCGACCGTAAGCGCCCGAGCCCTGTGGCGGACGCGCACGACAACTCGCGCTCACCGACGCCCCGCAGTCAAGGCGACAATTCCGCCGTCGCCACTCACGAGGAGGCGCCAAACGCGTCCACAGACCTTGCGTAGGTTCAGGCCGTGTGGCGGTGGTGTTGGGAGGTTGGCATGAGGTCTGAATTTGCCCAAAAACACGTACCTTTTTACCCTTTTAGAGAGAAGTCGGGTGATGCCGCCTCGCCAGTGAATGTGAGTTTTTAATCATCGTTGCAATGCTCGATTGTGCTGACGAAAAACGCCAAGTACCGGGCGCCCGCATCTCTTTATTTGGTCGTACTTAAATCAGCCAAAGAGTGCGCGAACAGTGTCCTGTGAAGTCTCTTTTGCTTGCCACTTTTTGTCAACAGTTGGCTTCTTTCTAGCACCAAAATGATCCACGAAATAATGTAATCTGGCCACACGCAACTCGCTCTCACCGCTTAGATTGGATTCTTCTGTACAATGCTTGAAAGAATTCGCTCAGTCATTCCCCGAAATTGGGGTACCACTAAGCCTCCCATAAACCGGGTTTAAGTAATCGTCTTGCGTTGTTGCAGTTTCCTTCAACTGCTCATTCTGACGTTGTCGTGTGTCGTGCTAAATCACAAAACGCAGGAAACTCTGCGTGTCGATGGTAATAGCATTAAAGACATTTCGCACCGAAAAAAGCGTGATTAGTGTCTCGGTTTGATTGATTGCGCGCACGCACACACACCGTCAGCGCTTGCATAGGCCTGTTAAACCCTTTTCGCGTTGCTTATTGATCACGCCTGGCACGCGAGATCAAGTAGAGGTGTTGGATCTGCCGCCGACGTTGATCTGCGTCGTGTGTTGTAGGCGCAGCCGTCGGCGGTGTGTGGAGGCGTCGCCGCGGCGATAAGTAGCAAGTGGGACGACTCGCCATCGGTTGCTGCTGAACCCAAGGAGGCACCTTCTCGATCGCGTGAACAGGCAGCCGAAGAGGAAGAAGGCGCTGGCGGCACGCCGCCCGCCACCGGACCGTGGACTACCAGTCGTTGGCAGGTTGACGACGTTGCCAACACCTCCGCAATTGCCGACGCCGCGTCGTCGAACAGAATCAGCCCCATGAAGATCACCATTGGTGGCGGCGGCGGTAATTCGGACGCAGTGCCGACTGTCGTGCCGTCTCCGGTCGCCATGGATATGAGTGACGATGAGTCGGAGGTTAGGGGTCCCGAGGAGGTGAAGGTGAACAACGACGCGAAGGAAGCTGACACAGCCGAGGCTCCTGCAGCTGCTGCCAAAAGTGATGCAGTCGCGGCGGCCCCACCCCCTGGGGTAAGCGGCGTTCGAAGCACTGTGGCCCACTTGCTTCGGAGTTAGTCGATTGTTATTTTTTCCTACTGAAGGCCAAATGCACACGAAAGGCGACATCACAGTCATCGTCGTCAGGATCGAGTAGATCTTCGTCAGCATCGTCATCGTCGACTGGAACGTCGTCGAATTCCACCGCGTCCAGCTCCCGGTCGAGCTCTCCCTCGTCCAGGTCGTCAAGAGGAAGAAGCCACTCCAGGCACCACCGCCGACACAGCCGAAGGAGCTCAAGTCCTCGTCGCCGTCGTCATCGTCGAAGCTACAGTCGCCGACGTGGGTCCTACTCGCGTTCGCCCAGTCGTCACCGCCGTCGTCTCAGCTCCCGTTATAGTTCTCGTCCGACCTACGCCAGCCGCGGGAGCCGTGGTGGCGGCGGTGTGAACACGGGCTCGTGGGGTCGGACCTCGCGCGGCCACAGATCCAGGTCCGTCTCGTACAGGGGACGTCGTCGTCGCAGCACCTCGCACTCACGCAGACGTCGACGCTCCTACTCCTCCACCTCCCACACTTCTCGCAGTTCCTATTCCCGTAGTTCTTCAAGGTCACGCCGTTAGTTAACACACGGAAGTGCCAATTTTGCAAAATGCATATAAAGTTAATCACGCACCGTTATACGGATTGAATTGTTTTTCTTCCTCGTGTGATTGGTAAATGAGAGGTCGTTTTACACAGGGTCAATGGGTGGATTTCGTATTTGCATGAAAGTAGGTTACTACTTATTCCAGATCAGTAGCGTAAAGCATTCAGTGGAAGTAGTTCGTTTTCCCGTAGTTCTTCAAGGTCACGCCGTTAGCTAACAAGCGGCAGTCTCGACTTTGGAAAATGCATATAAATTTTAATCACGCGCCGTTATACGGACTGATTTTTTCGTGCGATTAAGGAGACGTCGTTTTACATAGAGTTACTACTTATTCCAAATAAGTAGCGTAAAGCATTTAGTGTAAGCATTTCGCATATTTATTAGTCAAAAGCGCCAAACACGGCCCTACAGTTAAGTTACAACATTGCTGACGCTAATATATAAATACGTAGAAGCGATTTAGTTTATCACATGGCGTAGAGTGTATGGGCTAAAATTAGGGAAGGCCAAAAAAAGATATGACGAGGGAGAAGTCAGACTTTGCAAGACAATCGTGGCCGTATTGACAGAACCGGGAAATGCATAACTGGAATGATCGGTTGGCGTTGAAGGAATGTTCTCGCGCGCACGTGGAACCGTGTCGACCTTGGCAAGGGGGCCTCATTTCGCTTCCGGGCGGGGTGCGGTGTTATCGAGGTGTTTCGGACGCACTGGAATGGGAGGTGCCACGCGTTCGGGGGTTAGTGGGGGTCTCGGGGTTATGGTTGGTGGTGGCATCACCTTTGGGTGGTCTGGCACGCCTCCACGGGCTTCCTACAAGTACGGAAATACGAGAAGGATATCCGTTCAATTGCATAAAATAACCTACTTATTTCAAATTAAGTAGCAGGACTATTTCAGCGACTAATGAGGTCAAAAGTGGCAATACAATACTGGAGTAACGATACATGGAATGGGTAAATGGGCCCTATAGAAGCACATGAAGAATTGCTTAATTTACTCACCATTTTATGGGAGACAACGGGAAGACTAAAAAACAAAGTAGACGAGATATTGTTAGTTTGAGCACGTGAAATCGTCTACGAAAACCATTGAATGACACGAACACTATCTTTATGGTACATGAGGTACAAGGTCCTGTTTCTAGTTCCCACCTTCTATTGGCTAATAAAGATTTATTCAAATTCAACAACTACTATAGCACAGGAGGATTCGATGCCAAGTATTGATTAATCGCGATAGTTCGCGCTAATTTTTCTGTACAAAACAGCATTCAGAAATCAATAATGTGTATTTTGCACTCTGACCAACTCAGATATCGATTTTCGACGCGTTGCAAGTTGAATTTGCAGTCAAATTGTCAAAAACGCAGTCACCCCCACAATCCGGAATCGACTAAACTGTCCTAGAGGCGAGAGTACGTTTTGCATATGCTCTGTTGCAGTTCCAGCCCTCACTCACGGCGCACAAACTTATGCAACAAGTGGATACATTAAGGGAGGCGACCGTGGACAGCGGCCAATCGAAACGCACTCAGTGGTAAGATCGATGAGCGGCTGGAAGGCGGCCGAAGAGTTAGCGGGGGGTTGTGGTGGGGGCCGCGGGGGAAGGCGTTTGGGCGGAGGTGGGGTTGGAATCGTCACCTGCGGGTGCTGAGGTGAGTCACGCGCCGAGGCATGCCTCAAAATCGGAGAGCCGAGTGCACCGGGGAGTGTGGGGGTGGGTTGTTTGGGCACCCGATTTTGAGATTTCGTCTCGGTATCACAGAAATCACTGAATAGGTCGTTACAACTCTGCGCAGAGTGAAGTGCGGCCCCCGGGTGCAGCAGCTGGCTCAAAATCGATGCGTCCGGGAGCTGAGACCCTGACGAGGGCGGTGGTGGTCGAGGTGGTACTGCAGGAAATGCACAATAACACCACTACTAAGTACCGATTAAGTAGTTTGAATTATATCGACGCAGACAGACTCACCACAGGCATGTGGTGCCGGTTGTGCGGTCGCGTTGGGTTTCTCCTCCCCGTCCCAAAGATCGATAAGGGCCTGATCCTCATTGGCCAGAATAGTGACCCTCTGGCGTCGACGCTGTTCGTCCGCCACCACATTCTCCTTGAGTCGAAGGTGCGCCAAGCTTACAGTTGGCTTGAAGACTTCAGAATCCGGAGGCGGTCCGTGAGTGCGCAGGTACTCGTCCTCAGCCCCAGCAACCAACGAGTTCATCTGAGTAAGCCAATCACGTGTCTTCTCGTCGGTAGAGAACCTGTTCAGGGCGGTGGAGAAGCTTTGTAGACCGTCGCAGCCCAGGCCACCTCTGGCCACCGGCAGACTGGGCGCGGAATTGAAGCACACGGAGAGGACCACCTGCTGCCTCGCTGTCTCGATGGACACCTTGTTGCCGTTCAAACACCTCACTGCTTCCACGGCTTCACTGTCATGAGAGATTCGTACTCAGCAAGTATTATTCGGATATGAATTAACTACTGATTTTGAATATAAGTAGTGTGGCTTTCTTTCTAGACTGGATAAACGGCCTATTTCGGTTGCAGACTTGACTCAGCGAAACGTCATGGAATGAGACCATACTAGATATTTGATTGTCTACGGGTCTTAAACTGTTGGCGAGGACTACAAACTACTTAAATCAAACATAAGTAGTGTCATTTCCCTTCAATAATGGATAACCGTCTTATTTAATTACTGGACGTTACGCACCATCATAACTCAGTGAAACGCAATGGAATCAGAAACCATACTAGAAATTTGACGGTCTACAGGTCTTGAACTGTTGGCGAGGACTAGAAACTACTTATGTCAAACATAAGTAGTGCTGTTTCCCTTCTACACTGAATAAGCCTTTAGTAGACTGGAGACGGACCTTGTGAGAAATGAGCGAAAATGCTAAACATGGCGATTAACACAGCGACGTGCGCGCGATCTCGTCGATGCTTCCAACACAACAAACTAACAAGGTGTGGATACCGCATTAACCGTCTACATGGGATGATATTCGGCGGGTGAAATGCCTTCACAGTGGACTCCTTCCCCCACAGCGCGTGGCCTCAGGAGACGAGGACACCAACTGTGAAGGTTTGGATCCTAGTGAGTGGTACTTTGTGCCAAGTTGCTTCAAGAAAAATCCAAAGTCGATTAATCCAGACCGTGTCAATCTCCAGCGTCAGAACGCGCAACTCGACACCAACACGACCGTCAACTCAGGTGTGCAGCGTGAACGGTTTGTAGTTCAAGATCACATGCCGAAGCCTTCAACAGAGGTTCGGTCTAAGAGGTCTGTTCCACTGACTGGTAGGTGTCAACATTCACCAGCACAACTAAATTGATGCATCTAGTCACACATAACTACAATCTGACAGTCACGCCACATCGTTGTTAACGTCGGCAACTCATCTCGAGGTGGTGATTACTCAAACTGATCGATATCGCGTCGCCCAGGCACATCTGAGCATCCACTCAACACTTGGTCCCATCGTGTGCCCGAACCTTCGCTTCAGACAGTGAAGTCCTCCAACACAAGCTGTAGACTTGTCTTCTTCGTGGAAGCCTTCGACATGCCAGCCAGAGCGTCCCAAATAGTAGCTCGGGGAATTCTTAACAGCCTGATAAATACGCTGACAAAAGGCAGAAAAATCAAGCCGACACGACCGCTCACTTACTCACCCGTCGGGCACGACATTTGAGTGTGGCGGGTGTGTGAGTGCATTTGCGAACGCAGGAAAGAGATTGGACAATCCCAGAAAAAGTGGTGTGTCGTTATGAAAGCAAAACACCCTAGTAGCAGCAGCTATCAGAAATGGACAGGAGTACCATTCGCTGGTAGATTAACCTGCGCCAAACGCCAAATGGTAGTGCCACTGTGAATTATACTGCTTTACAGCGAAGTGTAGTCCAATAATCTCACTTCAAACGACTATCCAATGAGGATGAAGGAAACGGCGTTGTGAACACTCGGGCTAGATGTTGCACTGGTATAAAAAACAACACTAACAATGGCAGCCACACCGTGAATTGAACGGATTTTCAGACAACTTTGGGTAGGGATGATGGTTGTCAAAACAGTTACGATTCCAAAGTCCACAGCTTATTTTTGACACCGCCCACAAAGACCCACTTTTGCACGGCGAGTAGACAAGGGGAGCTTACTAGGGCGTCGAGAAGGTCAGCATGAGTTGATCCACGCCGTGGAAGCGCGTGAGCACAATGGT
This sequence comes from Mesocestoides corti, assembly GCA_900604375.1. Lineage (NCBI taxonomy): Eukaryota > Metazoa > Platyhelminthes > Cestoda > Cyclophyllidea > Mesocestoididae > Mesocestoides > Mesocestoides corti. The sequence continues at coordinate 56,965 of UXSR01000038.1, forward strand.
GCCCGCGGAACTGGCCAACTCCACGATGGACTGGTAGATGTCGTCGGCACTGACCGGAGCATTCGCGTTCTCGCTGGTCCACCGCACACGCACGGTCGCGTCGCCGGGTCCAGCTGCCAGCAGCTCCCCCTCCACGACCTGGCGACGCTTCTCGGGCTCCACCTAGGTGGTAACCGACATGGAAGAGGTCAATTTTCGTCTTCTTCTGCAAACAGAATGCTTGCATAAGTGTGCGTGGACGTACGATTTGAATGTCAACATCGAAGACAGCGGAGACAGGTCGGTGATCGCTGGTTTTGATTTCGGTCCTGTGGTAGACGAGGAGGTTGCTCAAAGCTATCTTCTCAGAATCTTCATTGCTGCGCGCGGAATTGGAGGACTTTTTAAAGGTGAGGTTGGCTCGACGCCAGAGAATTCGGTCGGTCCAGGCCGGACAACGCGCCTTCTCGGAGGTGTCGTAGTCGTCGCAGAAGAGGTCGTACTTGTACGTCGGCGCGAAACGGACAGGCCCTTCTAAGAAGCCCTCGAAGACGGCCTTCGCCTCCCGATGGACAGAAAGCTGATCCGACCTCAAGAGGTCACACCACGAGCTCTTGGAGATGAGATTTTTCACCTCCGCGTTGGGCAAATCAATGCGGTAGTTGAGGTCGCCGAACCAAAACACGTAGTCGTGTGAGGGGACGCTGCGCTTGTCCGGTGGCAGAAGGAGACGCTGGTTGATATCGCTGACCTCGGCGTTGCGCTCACGAACTGCTGATTGGCCGGCGGTTAGATGAGCACAACAGAAGCACAGCGTAGTTGCACCAATCTATTAAAAAAGGACAATATCAGGGTTGTTTATTGAAATTACGTGTATGACTTAATTATTATCGATTATTTCCTCGGAGTTGAAAAGATCGGACGCAAGATATCAGAATCCCGAACTAAACGTCCACGTGAGTTACATAACCTCTCACAATAGCTGCACCTACTATGGCAACTGACAAACACCACATTCAATGGCACTGCGCTTCGTACGAATTCCAGTTAGGAATGAACGCTTCTAAAGTACGGGTAAATCAATCTGTAGTGTTCTTGGTGCATACTTTGTGTCTCATTGAAACAAACGTTTTGGAGGCGGCGATTCCGATCTTAGTGACAAGCCACAAGGCGAACAGCAGCCTCGAAAGTTTAAAGAAGCGGCATCGCAAGCTCAACGCAAACGCAACATGAGCCAACAGCAGCTCAGTTAGGAGTCACCCAAACACCTATTTCCGACTGTTAGGATCAAACGGGACAAATTCTACAACTTGGAACTTGGGTCTCCCCACATTGGTTAAGCGAACGCAGCCTAGATCAACGTATGAACAAACGACCTCCGCTGCTTGCTCGCCGGCAACAAGCAGTGAATGGATGTTTCTGTGGAAAGTTGATGGAAAGTACTTTTTTGCGAGAATCCAAAATGCCACAAGGTTGTGGATAGATCCCAGACAACCCAGTTGTACATCGACGCCGAAACAGGACATCCGTCGACTTGAGGAAGGTTCTCCTGTGTATCCGGTGGGGAGACACGAAGAGTGCATTTAATTTCGAGGTCTTAGAAAAGTGGACATCAAACGGTGACTGTGCAACGCTACAGGCGACAATTGAGCAAACTGAGTGAATCACTTGGCCAGAAAAGGCTTTTTACTGGGCAAGGAAGCAGGCAAGTCATACTGCTGCTGATGATGATGATGCTTGATAACGCTCGACCAATTCACTTCACCTTCTTCAACTGGGAATGGGAAGTTCTCCCACACACGCCATCTTCATCGGACTCGGCCCCATCCAACTACCAATTGTTCTGGTCAATGCAGCAGCAGCAGCATGCCTTACTGAACACAAACTGTTCAAAACGCTGGACGACCTGCGTGAATTCGTCGACGAGGACTTTGCTGCCTCGAAGCCTGAATGGTTCTTTCCAGACGGCATTCGTACGTCACCTGAGAGATGGCACAAGATCTTACATAGATATACTGAACCTGTAAGAAGCAGGCCATACAGCTGATAATTTCGTCTTACTAGGAGGCCATTTTGAGATCTAACTAACCTGAAATCGGACAGCGACAGCACCCTTGTTTCCGGCTTTGCCGTGCATGCCAGTCTTGATTGACGCCGAGAACAGACTGCGTACGTGCTCGCAGAGTCCGAGGCGGACGAACAAGAAGATGCACACACCGACCATTTGCGTGGTGCAAAGCAGGACGTAGGGCTCGCCGGTGACCGAGGCCACGTCGAGCATGCCCTGCAGCGTCTCGCCCCAGTGCTCCTGATTGTCCGAGCGCTGCCTCCCGGCCACAACGTTGCTTGCGTTCAGGTCGATGATCTCCTCGAAGCCCACAACGAAGATGTCGGTGGGCCGGGCGAAGGCCTCTGGAGGCGCGTTGGGGTTGCGGAAGCCCCAGCTGTGTTGGCCTTGAAACAGCCAATCCGAGAGGTCGTTGTCCATGTGGGCCAGGGAGCGCGTGTTCCGGCCACCGTTGACGTTCCACGTTCCGACGAAGATTTTCAGTCGCTCTCGTCGCGTGAAGTCGGCGTTTCTGTCGAGGATGCTCTGCAACACTGACTGTGGCAGGAAGTGAAGACGTCGAGGAAGAAATTGTCCTGGGCGGAAGAAAAACATGTGTGTTTTGAGTGGAATAAAGGCCTCAGTTGATGTTTCGACGGAGTTGAACAGTTCACCGCGAAGCAATGAACGCTAACAATAAGCACCATCCGTGTGAATGCCTTGTGCGTTGTACGTGTGTGTGTGTGTGTACAATTTCATGGGCTAAATTAGACAATAAAAAAGGCGTTGAATGGTCCCGAAAAACACGCAAAATTCCACAAAGTCACTGATGCAGAAGAAAGATAATCAGTACCTCGTTGATGCAGCTGACTTTGTCGATACGTCGTGTCAGCGCATCACGTGTAGCTGGCATAACTGCAACAAGATCATCAAGCAAACGCACGGAGGTCATTTGCTCACCGCCAAAAAGGGATTAGGCCTCTCCGAATTTTAAATATCAGACCTTCAGGTTAATGAGATCAACAAACCGGCAACCAACCAACCTCAAGATTTCTGATTGGTCGGACAAAGAGACCTCAGTGCCAGTGTGATTTGGTTTGCAATGCTAACAACGGTAGAAAATGCTTACCAGCGACAAGACGCTGCCAGCCAACCAGACTGCAGGTGTTGACCAGAGCCACCATGGCCTCCTGCTTGGCGCCGTCGAAGAAGTTGTTTTTGATGGTGCGTGTGGCGCTGCGTTGGACGTTCTTGAACCTCGAACGGTCACCGCCCAGCGCCCCTGTGCCCGTGTAAATCCTACTCACGTTATCCCCGTTCTCAATCCAGAGCTAAAATCAATACTGGTTGATGATGGCGATCATAGGACACACGATAATTTTATAACACCTTTGGGTGCCTGCAGTTGTAAAAAATAGACCTAGGTGGTGGCAGGCCTTCAGAAACACACAGTGCCGCCTTAAAATTTACCAAACTAGGAGGACGAGATTACAGCTACGAGGCTGAGAGTTATTTGCTGAAAGAGCAGTCGGTAGGTGAAAATAACCGTTGCTACGGTAGTCCGCCATGTTGGCGAGTCTAGCCTTGTGATGATCCAACCACTGGAAGAAACGCACAGGAGTGCTTCAACAATGGCGTAGAACATATGCAGCAACTGAACGAGTGTGAGGGGGCATTTTGCAAGAAAACCAACAAGCCTATGGCAGGAGGTTAACATTACCCTGGTTCGACTAACTGAGTAAGAACAATCGAATCCAGGAACGGCACATTACTCGGTGTTCCGACCTGGTGATTCACCAAACCTGAGTGCTGGAGATTGGACTTGAAACAAGAGCGAGAATATCCGCCTCGAACACAACCCGAGGTGAGAAGGACACAAAGGACTTGGAGAGCGAACCACACATTCGGGGATGGTGGGGGGGGGGAATCAGTTGTGGTGACTCGTGGTGATTCGCGTCCACTAACCCGACCTTTGCGCTTTCCGCCACACTGACCTCCTTTTCACAGCATCCTTACCGATCTTGTGCGTGTACTCCTCCCCCCTCAAGCTACTCGTCTCGTTCATCTGACCACTCAGCTACTTGTTCCTTTTGGGGGCTGACCCAGACTGTATCGATCGGCAACCCCATGAACCCAGTGGCGCGACTGGCACAACTTGGTTGAACTATCAAGTTGGGGGTATCTGAGTAGCCTAAACGGGCCAATTCAACTCAACAGCATTGGTGAAGCAGCTGCCGTTGAACTCAACCGCAAGCACGGACCTACAAACCAGTCAAGTCGGACGCACCAACTCAAAGGGAAGATCGACATTTCTGTTATCTAGTTCATAGAAATCATTAATAAGGATCGTGCTGTGCAAAATGGAGAGACTGAATGCCGTTAAAAAAAAACCACAAATGCCCGACTTCGAACACGTGTTCAGCGCATACAACTTGAGCAGAAAGATCGAAGTACAAACTCACGAGTGATGGGTATATGCATATTTCAGGGCTGGTTTGTGATGCCACGCACTGCACGCTGGCGTGAACGCTTGTGTTTACGAGTTAGGCAACAACACCTTCACAACCACGCACCCGGGAGAACCACACGAGCTCTTTTTTTCTTAATGCACCTGCATTCAAGAACGTCGGCAGGACAATCCAAAGGAGTACTACACACATTGAAGTTGGAAATGCTTGAATCGACAAGTGGGCGAAGAGATAACAACGTGGACGGTGACTCGGCCTTACTCAGAGAGGAAAAATCCACACCCACGACCCCTTGTTGAGCACACTTGAGCAAGTTGTTTGTGAATCTAGACACCGACTTCTCTCAAATTCGATAACACGCTGAATAAACAATCAAATTAGCCGTCGCGTTAACTGCGTAAACAAAGCTTGTTTCCCGTCATCTGAGCCGCACACGGAGATGGATCACTTGAGGTCATGGAATCGCGTCGGGAAGTTGGAAATAAGCCCACTTGTTGGTTAAACAACGCTAGCGATAATGCAAAAACGAGGTAGGTACGTCGAGCAAAGCAAAAGGTTTTGAAGATAGATACCTGTACAATGAAATCAAATGCAACTGGAGGCAATCTCCTTGTTACATTTCGATTCTGCCAACACACGAAATCACAGGCAACAAAATGGACAGCACGGGTTTGTTGACAAGGGCTTACCGACTGGAGAATTTCCTGTGCATGTCTGTCCGTGTACTGGTTAGTGCCGGAGAGGAGATCCAGTGCGTTGAGGAATTGCGCCCGAAGGAGCATAATTGAAATCATGGTTTGCAGGGCGTTGGTCCGGTCCAGACAGTCAACGCAATTTGTCCTCACCTGATTGGACGGAAAGGGGGAAGCGTAGCGGACTATGGGTGGGTGGCTTCTTAAGCATCACGACACAACACGGGAAATGCATGCAGGTCTGCACCCACGCTGGATTCAACAGTGGCGCCTTCAATGTTACTGATTGGTGATCAAGCAGCTCGCGAGCCTCACTCTGATTGGCTACGAGTCAACTGCACGAAAATTTGATGATCGGTTTGTGCAAATTGTCTAAGACCAAATAATTGTGAGACAGGTAGGTGCGTCAGAGACGTAGGATTTGCGACCAAGGCACCGTAAGCCTCGATGTCACGGCAACTAGCCGGCTTCCAGATCCTTCTTTCCAAGAATCATTCTCCAGCGCTTCTAAAAACCTTGTTTTCACTGTGCATCGTCGCCTTAATTATCGCGTTACGCATCTAAAAATGGAGGCATTAACACCCACGCCTACTTGTGACAATCAGAAAACACACCCTAATGTGTTTTTGCGAGAGTAAAACACGAGTGGCGGTCGACGAGGATTCGTTAGACACCCACTGGCAGAACTACTCACAAGCAGCCAATCAAAAGCCGCTAGCAGTGGGGAAGGTTACAACGGTAGTTTTCTGTCAAAATTTCACACACTGGTGAAGCAGCTGCCGTTGAACGCACCGAGCACAACTACACTAATTCGAAACGCGTCAATTTTATCAAACAAAAAACGATTCGGCTTTTACCAAGCACACCTACCACTCCCGTCTGACGGCGTTTCACTTGAGTTCCATCGAAGTGAAAGTATCCCCACACGGAGAGACGATACTCCAGACGGGAGAGGAGAGACTTGACGCCTTCGACACCCTCTGATCCCACAACCGCGTGGTAGTCGAAGGCAACATAGCCTATTTTGGACTGTGGCAAATAATAGGAGCCGACAATGAAAATCATACAGCAAAAAAGTGGAAAAAATACAACAACCATAGGAAGAACGGCAAAACAGGTATAGAAATCATCAGAGGTTACAAGTGCCCGCTTAACTTATCATAAGGCCTACATATATGGCCCTTTACCTCTAAGTTAGCAGGACTAAATCATGTGACAATGGCGGAAGGGAATGCCAAAAGGGTACTTTGACCACAATTCTCAAAGAAGAAGAAGAATACGAATTAAAACGCAATGAAACTATAGAGAATTGTTCTAAGAGTTCTCATGCCTGGTACTCAGAGATGTTCCAGAGTTCGTGATAGAATTTAGACAGCTTGTCCTCGCTCTCCTTGGATCCCATCAGGTTGACAATGATAGTCTCGCCGTAGCGCGAGAGGATTTCGGCAAAGTGGCGATTGAAGGCCTTCAAGGAGGTCTCGTGGAAGCGGAGGATTTTGATTTTGTGCGAGCCCACCTGGAGGCCCGGCTGCTCCCAGAACAACGGAACCGTCCCACGGATCTGCACGTGGCTCAGAACTTGGTTGTCCACGTAGATGAGCTGCAAATACGAGGTGGGTTAGAGTCCAGGATTGCTCCAGTGCCAAGGAATGCCATTTATTGCTCGCTGTGCCACCCAAAATGCAAAAATGTAGCGCGGAGATAGTCATCGGAAGGGGGTAGTAACATACGCCATGTTGTTCCCCGTAACTCCTTGCTTTACTATACTGACGTTCGCCCCTCAACAGATAACACGTAAACTTCCTTACGTTCCGGATCTTCTCTATTGTACTTCTATCCGGCGAGCCTGTCTGCTAGGGTCTACGCCGCTACTGTTATTTACACGGATGGTAAAAGCTACGCTTTCGGCAGACATCGGAAAAGGTAGTATACGCTTACGACAGCTGTAGATTATACCGTATTATTGTAGAAAGGCATTAGTGCCATTTCTGTGAACAAATAAACCAGTTCTTGTTATTTAATGCCGAAATCAGTTAACGGTGCTCAATTAGCATGGATATAGCATGAAACCCTTTTGTTTTTAGTCTATCAAACAGTCTAGGGCTTTAGCTAACACATCACGAAATTGTTTTTTGGGGAAGGCATTTACGCACTCTTCTAATCGAACCACTCAGCTAAAAAAAGTTATGTGATGCCAAAGATAAAGCAACATTTCGATAAAAAATATGTCTACGAGGCGTCTGGTGGACGATTTGTCTTTTTATAAATTGTGTGGGCCCTAAGGGTTAATCTAGGTGAAATATCGTTAATTATGCTCAACACTCATAGCATTGGGCCTACACCACAAGCAAACAGTGCCAAGTGGATTTGAAAGCGCTACTCAGCGAGAGAAGTGGTTTAAACAAGTGACTCGGTGTAAATTAGTAAATTTCCAACGCCGTCAATTCTCGAAGGAATTGGTGAGTTAATCCAGAGAGGCAAGTGAGAATTGTAAAGGTAGCCGAAAGCGAATGGGAGAATGAGTTAATATTCAAGCCACACTCTGTAGCCTCGCGTGATCCGTTAGCAGAAATGGAGATATCTCGTACTACTACTACATTACATAAACGAGTAGTAGTACATGGTGAGGTCGTGAAATACGACCCCAGTTTTGTGAGTCCTGCAATAACCAATCAACTCGGGCTCAACAATCCTAAATTGCTAGAACTTAATACATTACGGTAGAACTAATCCCCACATTCTGACCATGGTTTGCTGAAAAAAAAACCAGTGAGTCCCAAGAGATGTCCGGGATTCTTCTAGCGTGGTCACATTAACCCCCACTTTGTCCAAACCTTTGTTCGTCTCTAGTCTACATGAAGAATAAATGAAAATAACGTGCTAATTTGCAAATCGCTTTTCCCTTGTGCACAGGGCGGATCAAACTGCGACAAGCCAGTTGTCGTGAAATTTACTAACTTAGAAAGACTAAACATGACGGTTTTCAATGGATAACATAAGACGAAAACAATACGTACCACTTCAGTTTCAACAAAGTTGGCTACATATCCATTGTCGTCGACACCACGGACATTGAATCGAGTTCCCGGACGCAGTGTGGATAAACGCGAAACGACACAAATCTGGGCGCGTTTCAAACCAGCATAAAGAGTGGACACACCGAAGCCACCACAAATAACAGGGTAGATCCAGTTGGCGGTTGTGATGCCCTGTTGGTAAAATGGCGTTAACAGTCCCCGATTCCAGAGAAAGCGCTGATCACTGAATTCATTAGTTGGAAAATTTTCAAGGCCCTCGGCATGCTGAAAATAGCTTTGAGTGTTTCTGGTCACGTCGTACGGCATCCCGGTAGAAAGTTGCTTTGCAAAGTAGAACGCACCAGAAGAAATCAGCTTCCTGATCTAAACATAAAAAAAAATTGGAGAGAAAAAACGAAATCATGATAAACTTAAAAAATATAATTAAAGTCAAAGTACTGTGCTGGCATTTTCATACCAAGTCACAAATACCAAAGGAAGGAAAGAACGCAGATAAACAGAGAATCGACAAACTAGTTATTCAGAAATTGGATTTGGGACGGATGAATTAGGACCAAAGTCTCCCAGGAATAATTTGGTAAAGGATAAAACTGATAACACGACAAGCGCTATTAAAAACAGGTAGACGGAAAACAGAGTTAATGAGCGAAAATGAAGAACAGTCGAGAACAATAACTCATTTACAAGGGCTAATAACAATTATTTATAAAAATTTATGAGAGCTAATTTAATTCAATTATGCGCAAAACGATTTCTAAGGAAAAATACCTCATTACAAGATTCATCCTCATAGTTGTCCTTATCCAAACAAAGAAAACGAACACTGTTGATTCGATAAACTTCGTACAGAGGAAGTTTGCCAATGAGTTTGCACTCTGTAACGATTACAAGAAACGATGGGTATGCTTTCAAGACCGGGTCATACGTAGAGGACTTGTATACACCTAAACAGCCGAAAACATCCTCTATTCTAGCAAAACGGTCTCTAATTAGGGCGTAATCATTATGAAGTAACTCAGTAATTGCACCAGATTCAAAATGGAGAGCCTCCTGCTTATCCCGATGTTCTAAAACAACACTGAATGGACGTTTAACGCCGTCCTCAGAATGTCTGAGGCAAGAAACCCGCCAACCGCGAAGATAGGCCATCGCTAGACACTGACGCCTGAGGAGCTCGAAAGAGGCGCTGACACTTTAAACGGTGGGACATAGGTCACCAATAACACTTTTAGGTTTTCCATTGTTAATAAAAGGTCAGTCTTAAATTGGGCTCTGAGTAAGAAAAAAATTATATTTCATAGAAAAAACTTAGTGAAAATTCAATGCTCAATGCTGAACTCGTCGGTGTTGGCATAAAGAAAACTGTTGGGGTCTGCTTTTTTCTTACCTAATATTCAGCTAAAAGAGAACTAAAAAAGGCTTTCGTCAATATTGACTTCAGTCGTGAAAATTTGTGGTAGTTATCATTATCTTGGTTGCCGATTCGGAATGCTGAAAAATTCATAGAGCTTAGAACTTTTATGCTATATAGAGTAAAATGCTCGGTGTAATCTGAAGATTATATTGCTGCTTAATTCGATCCAATTTAGTGTGACTCCAAGACCCTAAAAACACTGAAAGCCTAAGAAAAAACAGCTTAGCAATAATGATTTTAATCTAATAGGGTAAACATTTCCATCGTGTTAGAAATTTGCTGACTTACCTTGAAAGGATTCTCCGATGTGTGCAGCATTGATATCCTCAACACGAGGCCGTGTGCCTGAAAGATGGCTATTATCCGTCATTGTTGCAATAAAAAAAAGTTTATTCCCAACTTTTCCACAAGTAGCAAGGTCCACAGGTTAAACCTGTAGGCCTCGCCAAAACTCCTGTCAATGTCCTAATAGCGAAAATCAAAGTCTTCTTCACTTTAGTAATGTATCTCATTTTAATTTCCGATGCCTCAAAATGTAATCCAGATTGTGAGAACATCCACCCATTATAAAAATTGCTGAATTTCTGACACACTATATAGGTCCACATCTTATCAGTATTGCCAATTAACCACTTTTTTTTGGAATTGATCTAACAATGTTGTCGATTACTTAAGTTAATTCACCTTCCATTCGTTAGGAGACTAAATATGACTAAGTCGCCATTTTCAGAAACAAGGGCAAGGTCCAGCGTCTCTAATATCATGAGCCACGAAGAAAGTAAAGTTCAGATAAATCTTTTTAATTCTTTGGCGAGTCCTTGAGTATAATATCGAGCAACATTACGCTCAAAGTTGAATAGCCCAGAATAATAATGACATAAATGTCAAGCTATAATAAGATATCACCTTAGCTATGCTTTGTCCCTTGTACGATTTTTTTAGAATTTATCAGCAATCGTTGAACAGGCTTTTGCTATGTCATCTCAATGATATTCACTAATCTGTAGCTGATGTATTATAGCCGAAAACTACATATCACTATAACATCTGGCTACAAAATCAAGGGTGTCTAAGTCGTCAGCGCATACTTTTTAGGGATGAATACATGTCTCTTGCTATAAAAACAGAAGCGATTCGAATAAACCAAGGTAGAAACATTTGATTATACCTTTGAGATGATCGATTCCTGTAAACATAGTTGTGTAAGCAGATATTTCCTACTACTATCTGCGATAAGCGGCTTCTTTCTGTCATGCAATAAAAAAGGCGTGTCTAATCTAATCGGCTTAATCTAATCAGCTTAGACATCTTACTTCCCTTGCTACTTATTATATAGAAGACAGATTCCCAAAGCCACCCATAACTAATTCCATTCATACGGAAACAGCTCTGAAATACACAGCTTAAATGGCCTAGGCACTTCTCCATTCATACATCAGTTTTTTGGCAACCCGAATGCCTCTGCGATGTAAACAGCTGTTATCTGCTTAGAGAACACCTTAAGGTGACTTAAACTTTACCTCTGCAGCTGCACTGTAGGCCTCAGGCACTTTTGATCCTTACCCCACAATTTACAAATGAACAAGCTGCGGCTTTTATCGATACCGAAATGATGGTAATGATTATGGCACAGGTGGAATGCATGCTGGTAAATCGTTAAAAACCTCAACCAGGCATACCATTACCATTTGAGTTTCTTACAGTTCTTGTGGGTTTTAATTATCTCAAAGCCGTTTCAATTTAAATGAATGCGGAAGTTTTATTTAACGTAATTAATTATATTTTGAATGACATACGGAGGAAATTTTGGATTTTCTGCTGTTATTGGGATAGTGGTCAAGTTCAGAGTTGTACAGAATTCTTAAATGACAATGATTATTTTGAAACTCATCACATTCGACAATGGAATTTAATATAAATCACATTAGTTTAAAATTTTCCGTGAGCCACAAGTTATTGCACACATTTGTTCCCGAATATGTCACCAACAGTCAAATATACAGAACGACCCTTTGTCAAAATCACACAGTTACTTTTGTTGGAGTACCTCGAATACAAAAATGTGCCTCTTCCGAAAAGGATATAATTTTGGTAGTGCTTAACAGTCGAATGCATATGACACAAACTAGGTTCTTTAACTGCGAAATCTGGAGCTTTTACCTAGGTTTGCAAATCCGTATAATTTGGGGATTAGCTACTAGGAAGTAATGTATTGATCAAGTAAGAAAATCAAATGTTGACCTGCAAGATTACATTGCTCTTTTAACGTCATTTACGCCACATTAAAAGTATCTTGAAGCCATCTTTGCCAATGACAGCGCACGAATACTTCGAATGGAAAAACAGCGGTTTCGTGGAAAGAGCATTTCGACGTATTTTAATTGCCCAAATCCACGAAGGTCTAAAAAAAACAACTAAAAAGGTCAAATAATAATGCCTAGGTCCATATTTTTAAGAGGAAGAAGTCGGAAAAGCCTTAAAAATTCAGAACAGCCCACATTGCGTGCGCCTCCACCTAATCAAAATGAAAAGGTGTTAAGAAACATATTTCCTAATCTCAATATTTGCTGCTTCTAATTTTCCCCTCCATTCACAAATTGCATAAAAAAATACCACGCAATAACAAGATGTCTATATTTCCACTACCGATTCGTCATAGAATGTTAATCACCATCAATTCTTTCGACCAAAATAAAAATTACGAATATCAGCAGCCCATATCGACTTGACTTTCACGATTTTCCTTTTGTTTATCGACTATTTTTTAAGGCAGATACGCTTCTCATGCATATAGTACTTTATTTACATACTGTAAAGGTGGAGATTTACCTTTTTTCATTAGATTCGCATACTTTCACACTTAACGAGTTTTTTCCGCAGTCGGCAAATTGCGACGACCAGTTTAGGTATTTCAGTGCTACCTTTGCAGATAGGTTTTGATTTATAACTATAGCCAATAACTATTTAGGTAATAGGCTTTGATCACGTTAGTCTCAAATATAACCTCAGACTTTGCCGATTGCTTATTGGCGGATAATTTTGTCGCGCGAATTTCATTTATTTGGCCTTGAGGTCATCCAGCTCTGAAGCGACTATTTCATCATTAGTTAATTATTAGACGAGCAATTACCTAATATCACTATTCCTGTCGGATAACGAAGGTAATTTACCTTGACAGATATAGCTTAACATTACGCACAGGTCCTGTTGCGATACAACCCGCAAACTTTTCTACCCTCCTAGTTATTTTTTTCATAGTGAACTTAAGCTCTTTCTTTTTCGTACATCCCCGCACACCTTGTCGTCTTTTATGCTCAAACACACGTTAAATAGATGCATAGTTTGTCCTCACCGCTTTCCCTCTAAGGTCAAAATCTAACCATATAAAAAATATTCCTCAAATAGGTGACTTTGTACTATTCTCTTAGCACATTCTTTTCCACTAAGGTGCCATTTTTCCTCAACACTAATCCACTTTTTGGAATTGTTACTAGTTCCGATGTAACATTCGATTGAACCTTATTGCTTAGTTTCAATGGTGTATAATCCATTTTGTGTCCATTTGAAAATAAATTTTTGCTGTCTTCTATTTGAAAATGCTTTATTCATGTTTCCCCTGTTTGTGTTGTATAATGATTGTCACAAAACTTTTTTAAACATTTTAGAATGAATATAATGCAGCAGAAGTACTTTTGTGTTGTTTTCCTTACATTTTGTGTTTGGAATTTGCATATTGTTTTGAAGTTTAAGTGGTATATTTGTCATTTGACATTAAGAACGTGTTCTTTGCTGTTTAACGTTCACTAGGGACAACAGTTCAATTAACAACTTATGCGTTACTTTTCTCCATTTCCTAACTTGTTTATCAACAGTTAAGTCTGTTCCATGCTTTGGAAACGTGTTTTTGAGGGCTTGGTGAATATTACGGGTTTTTACCAGCTTTACTTGATTATTTTTCCGGTAGTACACCATCACAAATTTAGTTATCTAATCCTGAATTTCTTTTTACTTGATAACTTCTACTACATTAGTTTGTGTACCCTTATTCACGCTTGATTGTGTAGAAACGTCCTTTAATTGACGACCTTTTCTTGTTTTACCTTGAATTCGTAATTTTATTATCACTCTGATCGTCTTTTTGCATAACCTTGTGGTGTTTATCGCAAAACTAATGCTCTAGATCTTGTTCTGGTCACAATAATGCGCCGATATGCGTATCGGGTTATTTGTCAATGCCATGTTTTATGCTACTCCAATCTCGATATTTACGAATTTTCGGTCACACTGTAATGTTATGATTTTGTTAACTTGTTATATACGTGTTTGTTTAATGCTGGCTGTTCTCTTTCGGAATTTATCGAGAATAACGCTTAAATGAAAATAATTAGATTTTTTGGTTGCGCAAACTTTTCATGTAAACGGTAACTTGGTGAGGACATGGATGCCATCATCGTAAGAGATGAGGACCGTTTATCAAATTGTCCGCCACATTAGGACGTAAGATTTCGTCAATTTTTGTCCTCACCCTTTTCCTAACTATTCAGTTGTACAGAATCACCCACAACCATGCCAACAGTGGCTCGCTCCTTGTCAACAGCTCCTTTTAAAGACTCGTACCAGAAAGAACTCCTAAGGTTTCTTGACGCCCACCAATCACCGAAAGCCATCTACTGGGAGCGCGAGGCCATCGCCCCTGTTAATCTCATCGTTGGTCATTCTGTCCTTAAGGTGCGTTTATCAATGTGCACTGCCTCTGCTTCATGCGTATCATTGTATGGAAATTGATTTTCAGTGTATCTTTTAGCAACACATCGATTAGCAATGCCTTGACCGAAAATCGGTTTTCTATGCCTAAAATCAAAAAGACAGTCTTTTTTGGGATGCAGCTTTTGTGTTCTTTCCTAGTTTTTGCCCCTCCTCCTGTGTTGATTTCTGCGTTATTGAGAAGCGCATTGTGCGCCTTGAGAATTGCATTGGTGCTTCCTCATTGTTTGTAAGACTTTTGAAGTTGATTGAATTTCGGTGTTTTGGGCAGTCCAAAAACTGAAATTTCCATCTATTGGTCTCTGATATTCTGTATGGAAGGTTTCACGAAGTCTAAAATGTCGCGATGGTGTTTGTGCTACCTGTATTTCCATTTCACGTGCCTTGGACGGTCAAAGTGAGTGAAATTCTGCAAAATGTAGACAGGCTAATAACTAGCCTCTCTTAATCACCTCTCTTGAATTTGGTTTGCATTTTAAGTAAGCCTGACTTTATCTATTTTTGTGTATTCACATGACCGACACGGACACCTTTGAACTGGTTTTTCGTATGTGTTTCCCTACCTTTCAGGACCACGGTGTCAATCACTCGTACCTGATCGATCCCCAACACACATCCCAATGTCCGCCCGACGTCAAAACCATCTTTTTTGTCCTTCATTCCAACCTCAAGATCCTCGATATTGTGAGGAATTTTCTCAAGTCGTAAGTCCCCCTCCATTCTGGTTGTTCCCTTTTTTTCTTAATTCTGAAGGGGTTTGCGGACAATTGGATCCAAGGACTACCCTCAACCGCCAGTAATTTTCTGTTGTAGAGAATTTTCACCTCGTGCGCCAACCTCAGAGACCTCGAAACGGGAGTACTGCATAATTGCAATACCCACATTCTCGGTGGTCTGCAAAGCCTTTTTGCAGGAGACGCAGGTGTATAACAGACTCTCCGGCGTCTACGAACTGCCCCTCACCCTACTGCCCTTGGATTCCGACCTCTTATCCATGGAAGATCCCGACTCTTTTGCGGTTAGTTTAATTACTAGCGTGGGTGTTTATCAGTCGTTGTTGTCCTTCTCTGGTATTCCATCTTGGTATTTTGCGTAAGGTCCCTTGGCATAACACTGATGTGCACGCTTCCGTTCAGTCCTTTAGCCTGCACGAGAACGAAGTCAGTCTGTTCAACCTGGCGAAAGGTTTGATGAAATTCCAGGCCGTCTATGGCCTCTTTCCTCGGATCCGATCGAAGGGCGCCAAAGCCAAGGTACGTGCTTCATGGCCGCTGCCGGAAGAGATCTTCCAAGCACAACACAAGTGATCTTCTTCTTCCTCCTGTTTGCAATTTCAGCGAGTCGTTGCGATGTTGGCACAAATGCGGCAGGAGGCTGCGGCGACGGCCAACTTGGACGTCTCGACTGATGCTCCCACCGTCCAGCCCCTCGAATCCCCCGGCCAGGCTGACCTCCTCATTATCATCGATCGCAGCGTCGACATTCTGACCCCGTGTTTGAGCCAACTTACCTATGAGGGCCTCATTAATGAAGTTTTCCCAGTTAAATATGGTAAGTTTTGTTTCTCATGCTTTAACTGGGATGTGCGCGCTTTCGTGAAGGTCCTGCAAGCTAGAGATCTTAGCTTCATTGCCATGAACTTGAAGATGTCGAAGCACTTCTAATTTCTGAGGGATAAACTCACTTGCAGCATCTCACGCGTTTCATTCTTTTGCCTCAATTTGTGATAACGTGAATTTGCTATTTGTCCACCCAGGAAGTGTGAAGATACCCTTGCCGGGGAGCGAAAATAACCCGAAGAGCGTTGTCTTCAATTCCGTCGATCAGCTCTTCTCGGACATTCGTAACCAGAATTTTACAAATGTTGCATCTATCCTCAGCAAACGCACCAAGGAACTGTCGGCCATCATAAATGTAAGGCTTTTCTTGTACAAAAAAGGGATCAAGTTTTATCTATTCATCGGTGTCAGAGAGTCTAGAATGCGCCGCTTTCGTCTTTAAGGAAACGAAATCCTCAAAGGAGTTAAACAAGCTCCGTCAGGTGGTTGGTCAGTTGCCGGAATTAAGACAACTACATGCCTCTGCGAGTGTGCGTAAGTTCTACTGCCAGTCCTGCTCACAAGCGTCTCTTGCCTCCACCTGTATTGATCGCTGTCATTTGCAGATATGTCAATAGCCGAGAGCGTCCAGGATTATGCTACTTCGGACGACTTCATGTCCTCATTTCGCACTCAACAAGGTGATTTACTCTTTGAATTACTCACGTACAACGGAAGACCTCTCTCACGCTCTCTCCTTTTTCTCCAGGATTTCTGAGTGGACACGAGCTTGACAAAGTTCATCCCTACATCGAAAAGCGAATCCTCGAGATGGCGCCGATTGAGGAGGTATGGTGCCTTCGCGTGTGTCAGTCGAAAGTAAACCCTTGTTTTGTTTTTTTTTGCCTCAATTTTTGTTCTCTGGTCTGTTTTTTAGGTCCTTCGGTTGATTTGTGTCCAGTCACTTTGCAGCGGCGGGCTTAAGCCGCGCTTACTGGAGTTTTATGCGCGTGAAATCACACAGGTATGGGCATTGTGCCATCGTCCTCCGTCCATATCACCTCGGTTGTACCGAAGGTAGCTAAATGACCTTGGGATTTCTAGTACCAAACCCACTTGACGAACTGTATAAACAATACGTGTTTACTAAGCTTAGACGTGTCAATTCCGTAACGAATAAAAGACGATTCTGAGCGTTCAATAACATGTACATATTACCCCAAACAACAAATATTGCGACAGGAATATCCGTGTCGCTATTATACCTGGCGCTCAGTGAGAGGCATATTTAAAACAACTGGTGAATCCAGAGTGGCGAACCGACTTGTCCATGCTTACCGCTCCACTCTTGCCGCCGAATTTTCGCAAAGAACCCTGCTTGTTCCCCATTCCTTCCTTGTTGCGAACTTGTTGGCGAATGAAAACGGTCCACGTCGTCACTTAACCTTTCTACAGGTCGTAATCAAACTTTTTTCAAAGATGAGAACTTGCTTGATGACCCGTCTTTTCAGTAGTATATTCTTGCGTCTTGGGAATGAATCTGATTCCTGAGAAATAAAGCGGCGTGCCTACTTTTAGATGTACGGGCCCGAGCACATGATGACCCTGGACAACTTGAAGCGTCTCGGCCTGCTGGAAGAGAGTTCTCGTCTGGCAGTGGTCTCCCAGCCAAGCAACACCTCCGCCTTCTTCAATGACGGCAACGGAGCGGTCAGACACACCATCGCAGCGATCTCCACGGCCTACTCAAGCAGTCTCCGACGGAGCCTTCGACTTCAAGTGACGAGTGACGGCACGAACCAGCAGTCGCCGCACCAGGAGCAGTCGCTAGACGGCGCCTTCGCTCAGATCTTCGGAGGCAGTGTGCCCATCAGTGTGCGCCTAGTCCAAGCCATGGCTCTCGGCTGGCCGACGCGCTCGCTGCTCGCGCCCACGTCCGGTGTTGGCGGCGGCGGCGGAGCCTTCTTGTCCAGTGCTGCGAACACTGCTCTTCTCGCTGGACGCAGGTTAGAGGCTTTTGGAGTTTTTGACGAAGTTCACTGCTTAATGCCCACGTTTTGTGCATTTGTGGTGCATCTGGATCTCTACACTGTTGTCTTCTAGACTTGTATCAAACGCAGCCGCAGTTAACACCAGCAGCGGTGGCTATGTAATGAGCCTGCTGCCGGCCGTTGAATTGGACGAGACGCAGACCCCAGGCGAAGTTCTGACTGCTTCCAAGGCCGATGGTTTTGTCGGTGGGATGAAACCGACGACCTCAAACGTCTCTGTCAAACCCGACAACGCCACCAAGACCGTTGTGATTGCCTTTGTCGGTGGTGTCACGCATTCTGAGTTGGCAGCTCTCCGCAAGGTCGCTGCGTCCGAAGAGGGTAACGCATTGGTCTTAAAGTGTTCCGTTGCTGGATATAAAGCTAAAATGCCTCTTTACGACTCTAATCTTCGTGGCTCCATACT
The DNA here is from genome assembly GCA_900604375.1 of Mesocestoides corti. Classification (NCBI taxonomy): domain Eukaryota; kingdom Metazoa; phylum Platyhelminthes; class Cestoda; order Cyclophyllidea; family Mesocestoididae; genus Mesocestoides; species Mesocestoides corti. Next base: position 75,362 of record UXSR01000038.1, read on the forward strand.
GTCAAATGAAAAACTTGGCTAGTTTGCGGTGTTGCATTTCCAAAATGCGTCTCCTTGAAGTCTAGGTTTTACCACAGGCACGAATGTGTCGTCGACCCCAATCGAACCAAAGAAGCAGGTTGATGCGAATGATAGGTCAAACGGGAACCACCCATCGCTTTAGTTGTTTGGGTATATTTGACGAGTAGAAACTTAATTAACGTCTTGAATCAGGGTTTAAATGTGCTATTTTGTTGCAGGCCAAGTCGACTTCATATTCGCAACAACTGGACTATTGACATGGAAATCACTCATGAGATCTCTCCTGGAGACGATTCCTGTGGCCGAGATCGAGGACTAACTGTCAATTTACACCTTCGTTTTTAATTTTGACATTTGCATTTCTGATTTTTGCTCCTAATTTTCAATGTTTCATCATGTATGGAATCGCTGGGTACTTAGAACACTGATGTCGACTTTAAGCAAAAACGGTCTTATGGTCTTCAAACAGCTTCTGGAATAGTAGATCAGTAGGGGACGTCTCAGCTGAGGTTAATCCTCCCAGTCAGGACGAGTGTGCTCATCTTTGGGTTCATCAACACACTCGCAGATAGTGACAAGGGAGACTGTCCCTGAGAGTTGTAAAGTTGAGATACTGCGACACAAAACTGGCCCAGCAACAAGACTTTAATTAAGTAAATCTACATAATCCCCAAGCACCAGTGACGTCAGTATCAGCGAGAATTGTTTGAGCGCTGGTCACATGGACGGTGAGCGGTACACCGGTAGGCCGTAACACCGCGCACAAATGATCGACAAGCTTGCTTAGCCAGCCCGAATTCTTTGAAGGGGAAGCGGTTTATGTAACTATTGGTCGGCGCCCCTAGGATCCACGGCAAAGATTCCATGATGCCGCTTAGCTCAGTCTCAGACGCAGTCTAGACGAGCTCGAGCTAAATTCGGAGATCTGGGGTAGTGGCAATCAGGGAGACCCAACCGTTAAAAATTTTGCTAGAGCACGTAGAGCTCTTTCCAAATTTGGGTCCTGTATTTTGAGAAATCTTAAAGACTGTCACGTAAACGTGGGCAGGAATCACTCCTAAGCCTGGGCCCTTCAACCATCACCAGCATGATCTACAAGCACGTAGTACTTTTACAAAAAGAGCACGACCCCATTCAACGCAGTCAGCCTGGATTTATACCTTGTTTCACGTTGAACAACCTTACCAGTTACGCCTATCACATGAGACTTCGTTGCGCATTCTACCTTGACAGGCCTGACCAATGGCCAGATTTGGGAACTAAGTGAACGTTATTTCGAGTATGTAATGGACTATAAACACGACACTACTGCAGATTTCTAACGGTTAAAAAAGGCTAGATACACCATCTGATCACTGGCCAACAAGCGCCCATAGGCAACTCATTAGGACACAAAGTGTCTCTGGACGTGGCTAACAAGATGTCATAACTACTGGTCAACCCATACATCACAAACCGAATAAGGCGTGCCAATATCTCGGCCTGTGCATCAGAAACATCACCGTGATGAAGCATAGGCAGCCGCGATTCAAAAATCCAAACCAACGAAAAACAAGATATTAATCGAAACGATCCTAACACTGCCAAAGAAAATGGAGATTACTTCCCAAAACAATCTTTTCCAACAAACTAAGTGTAAGTACTACTAGGTATATAAAAATCGCCCAGAGAATTTTACATATAAGTCAAAATTAGAAATTCCAAATTTTTCTTAAAAACTCATTTACAATCTGCGACCACGTCGTCCACCCTTCCTTCTGGTGCTATCAGTTGGAATAGGCGTAACATCCTCAACTCTTCCTATTTTCATTCCAGAACGAGCCAGAGCACGAAGAGCAGATTGAGCGGCTGGGCTTGGGGTACGCGCCCTAAAGAAGTTGTAAGTGAAAATGTCAAGAATTACTTGGTGCCACCGGTGGCGCGAATGCGGACATGAAGGGCACCGATGCCCAGAGCTTTGCAGCGCTCAGCAACATCCTGAGCAGCAAGCATAGCAGCGTATGGGCTGGATTCGTCACGGTCAGCGCGAACTTTCATTCCGCCAGTGACGCGAACAATAGTTTCGGAACAGGTAGAATCTGTCACATGGACGAATGTGTCGTTAAATGAAGCGTAAATATGGCAAACGCCGAAAACTATTTCATTTGGGTCAAGAGCAGTTTTAAGCGAGACCTGTTCTTCAACCTGAACCTTCCCGGTCTTTCGTTTAGCCGCCATTATCCAATACTCGAAAAGGAGACAAATTCACGTCGGTGATTCAAAATAAGTGCGCCCGCGTAGCAATAAACAAACACAGATTCACAATGGTTGCCATCACTTAATTAAAATAAAATGACAGCGCATTGTTATAAAAAATATTAAAGAAAGTAAAACAGATAAGATTGTCCATTTTGATGCAGTTTACAGCATTTGTACACTAAAAAGAATGACACATGAGCATAACAGTGCATCAACCAAACCGGAAGGTATAAAAACACCGGAATTTAGGTAATTAACATATGTTGACAAAATATTTAACTTTGATAAGAAAAAGCTAATCGTTAACTTTGTAGTGTAACAAATGGAAGCTTTTCGGGCCTTAACTGCTGTCTTATATTGAAGACAAGGACGACACTGCTTCGTTCCGAATAAGTTTAATGCAGCGTATTAAAGTGCATATAAAATGTACTTTGGTTCTAAAGCAGTATATTTGAAAAAAAACAAATCTTGTGCAGCAGCTTAATTCGCCTTTACGTGCGCTATTAATTAATTTTTTGAGTTTATCCCTAAATTTTGCAGCTAAATTCTAATTTGGTACTACACTTTTATCTAATCTTTTTGTTAAAAGCGAATGTACATGTAGATATCGCATTTAATGCACATTCAAGTTAAGCTGTTTGTCGCTTTATGATTAAATTCATTAAATTTTTGTAGTTAATTTTCCATTTTCTAATTAATTGAGAAACTGTCATTCGAGGTTCTCATATATGCATAAACAATAAACTATGTAATGGTTTTAGGTCTAACAATAGTTTTTATTATTCGTGGAGTTTTCCTTGGTACTACTGCACTCTTCGTGTCTTCTGCATCCCAATTTCTTTGTACCTATGGTGTAGAAAAGCGTCTTTAGTTCTACAGCATTTTATCTTGGGTCCTGTTTGCTATGTCCTTTTATATCTACTATTTCCTAGGCCAACGCCGGCTTCACTTTATATCCTTGAGTGAATGGTACGGATTCCTAACTGAACTACAGGTCGAGGTTTTGGGCTGGATATTCAAGGTGCAGAATAAGGTAAATCTTCCTGTCCCTAGGTTTCAAAAGTACCAAAGTAGATCTAATCATTACCCCACGTCTGGCGCAAGTGCTCTTAGTATTTTTGAAGAATGATAGATACAATCGTAAGGAAATTGTGATTTTTAAATTTAGCAAAATGCTTATTTAAATAACTAAAACCTGGAATGTAAGACCACCACTGTAATAGCAGACATATTAAGCAAATAGTATTGGTGTGAAAAATCAAGAAATTGGTAAAACATGTTTAATTGTTCAATATAATGATAGGCTTTTTAGGTGCGTTTTTCGCGCGGATCACACACAAAACGCCAAAATAAATCTAACCATCATTTGTCGAGAAAAATATAAATACCGTTGTCAGAGATTGCTGACAGCATCTTTAATTCGAAGAAATTTTGAAATTTGAAAAATCTTAATGCTATGGACTAAAACAAATAAAATTGTGCTTTAATTTTAAAGTTTGTTGAATACAGTATCTTGCCCTAATCTTACAGGTTTTCGGATTCTTTATGCAAACTGCAGCATTTTACATGGAATTTGTTCCTATATTTGTATATCGAACTTTCTCTGTCAGCGTTAATAATCCCTACATTGACAGTTAATTTATGACGACGGCAAAGTGCACACCTTAAATATGCAAATTGGTTGAACTATCTACTTTTATTGTATCTTTGGGGCATACGACCTCATACAATGGCTTCAGTTTTCATTTGTAAATGCTTCGACACTATGGCATTAAGTGCCACAAGATCCTCCAGGAACACAAATTGTTGCATTATTAAAACGGTGTCAAGGAGGTAAAGGACTCTTGCACCCTATTCTCCTAATGAGGACAACAAATGATTGGAACTAATAATTGTGCCTCGGGTCACGGAATTGAGATCGATTTCGTCATCATCATCATTTGAGATGGCAAGAGAGATTTGTGTTTTGCGAATAAGTACTAGGCTAATGAAAAAGACGTTGAATTTTACTGACTGCTGTTTACTTGCTGGCTTGGCCTCAGGTAAATCACGCAGTCGTAAAGGCACAAATCATAATTCCAGTCACTGTGTTCTTTATTGGCATGATAGGTGTTAGCAGCTTTAGTACATCGAGGAAAGTGCAACTATCCTAACTAAAATGGAAGCTCGATTTTGTCGAATACCAGATGTAAGCATACTGGCCTTTCTTCAGTCAAATGCCAGTCGCATATTTTTTTGTTTTGGTCAAAATAATATTTGGGTTTCACAAAGGCTTTTGATTTCAAGTTTTACCCTGCTAACATAAAAACAATTAATTTGTGGTTAACGCCATTTTTAATCACATTTTGAATCAAGGCAGTGTTAAAGACCAAATCTTTTAATTAAACAAAAGGAATTATTTTCTTGACTTCATAGTATACCATATATTACCCGCAAATATTTCCAATCATAGTGGCCATTTTGTGAATGGTTTCTCGGTGGACCAACGAGAGACAAGCGCAAACGAGATTATAACAACATGCTTGTCGGTCACTCTAAAACGGTTTTCTTATCAGATCAATGCCACTGACATTCTCCTTGTGGCTGAAACCATCAATTCCTCTTTTGGGGAATTTGGAGAACCTTTTATCACGTCACGGTCACCAAATGTTATGGTCTTGAGTCCACTGAGTTGAAGCTGTACCAATTACGCTTCCCTGCTACTCGCGATGAAGAAGAAGACCAAGGAGGACGTGGACACAACCGTTCACTTCTGAGTTCAACCAAGTTATCGTCGTTGTGTCGTGGGTGGCATTTGTGCGTGCATGCTTATATCTTAGATGTGTGAGTCATAGATGCGCTAACATCGAGACCTAGGTGTGAGGATAATCTAGGGTAATCTGTCGCGCAAATAAGGGGGTATTATAAATCCGTGAGGCTTGCGACAAGAAAGCGTAATATCAAATTTGATCAAGACATTTATTTCCTAAATTTGCCTCTGTCCTAATTAAACTAGCTATTTTACCCAGTGTCCTTCTTTCTATGATCTTAAAAGTATTCAAAATTTATTAGAAAAATTGCTGATTTTAAGAAGCTGGCAGAATCATGTCGAGTTTTTGTAAACCAAAAAAACTGTTTTGTCGGTAAATAGGGTACTTCTGAGCGTGAGTCTTGACTTTAACCTTTTCTCATATTTTTTTAAAAAACTGTCCCATTTGAAGTAACGCTGCTTTCATGCCTTGCATGGTTTAAACAACCCAGATTTTGGCGTTTACCTGATGATAGTTTGTCGCAAACTTAAAAACACCAAGCCCAGCATAATGTTTGTTGATAAAAAAGTGGACATACAAAAGTGGAGTTACTCGGGTGTCTTGTAAATTATGTAAATTCGGCTCCCCTTTCGGAAACTCAGACAGCTTCCCGCCTCGCATGAGTAATACGTGTAGTATTTGCCGTGGATTATGAAGACATGCCAGGACCGCCCGAAGGTTTCATCCAGCTTGAACTTAAGCCACTTTACAGTTTCCTAAATTTGGAAAAAACTTGACGTCATTAAATATCCCCGTCCAGTCAGTAATCAATCCGGTTTCGGTCGTATGTGCGCTTCCGCCTTCTCAACCGACACCTCTGGTGGGTTTGACTCAACGCACATGGGTTTTTTTGTCATTCACTTGTGGGTAGAGTTAGAGTCGCAAGAACTGCCAAAAATGGAACAAATTGTTTCATTTCTGACGAACACTTTTTGCCTATTGGGATTTCAGAAACGCTAACTAGGAAACTTGTCACCTTCTTGTCATGCGACAATCTCAACCTAGATCTATATTGGCGTCTTGGTTGCGGAAGCTTTTTATTAGGACTGAAAGTTGTTGCAACATTTATAACGCAATGGTCAGTTCACGGCAATTGCAAAAAGCAACACTGCGTCTATCGTAAAGACAGAGCATGTTCAGACAAACACTACAATCATTTCCAGTGAATTAGGGTCAAACAAGGCAGCAGTCTAGCAAGGGTGGTGAGTGACGCGGCGCCATTAGCACGAGGGCGTCTTGTAGATTATGTAGATGCGATGACCCTTCTTGAAGCAGAAGGAGTAACCGGCTTCGTAAGAGTAGAAGGCGTAGTACTGACCCTTCACGATAATTACGTGCCAGAGCCGACCATATTCCTCATCCAACTTGGCCTTCAGCCACCTCACGACATTCTTGGAAGTTGAAGCAACAGCAAGTGGGGAGGAGAAGGAAAAGCGAAATGCAAAAAAAACTTTTTGAATTGATTGAACTTGTCCACTAATCCACCCAATCACCGACAGCGCTGAGCGGCCAATCGGATCCGATAACTAATGGATACTAGTTACTAGATCCGTTTAAAATAAAAACGTTAGCGCCACGCTTATCTACTAATCGTACTGGTTAGTAGGCTTGTTTAAATGAACATCATTTGCACTAGAACGTCCAACTTTTGATAGCAGAAAACAACAGTTGCCATAGTCTCACCCGTTCACTGTCTTTATTGTTATCCTCTGCCTGCTGAACGAATTCGAAGATGGCCTTCTGCCTATCTGGTTCCATGTCTTCGGCGATTTGAAGAATTTCCGGTTGAGCTTGTGAGGCCGCGGCCGCGTTCTCGAATTTGTCGCGGCTTTAAGAGAAGATGACGGTTTCAGAAAATAACACACACTTGTTTCAGGCAAGCTTCCATAATTTTTTGGGTCAAAAAATTTTCAGAATTTAAAGAACCAATGTAGAATACCCGAGCTCTAATAGGAAAAAGACCGGTACAACAGAACAGGCTGTATTAACCAATCAGAAGCCAGTGCCACGCGCCAGGCGCCTTCCATCCGAGTCCGCCACGCTGGCCACGCCGCTCAGTATATACTGCATCTCATCTATGTCCTTCTCTGGTTGGCTGCCTTCCTTTCCCGCATGCCATTGGATCGCAGAGAGACACGGGATTGGCTGAGGCCAGGTTGTCCAACATGTCTGTGCCCTAATCCGACGCCACACCACGACTTCCAGACGGTGATTCTATTGACTTCTGCTTCACTCCCGCATTTTAAGCCTAATTTTGAATTTGCTTTAATTGGTTCTTAAATCAGACTAATCTCATGGAAATATCTGCGTTCAAAACTATGAGTGATCTTAAAGAAATGGTGACAGAAAAGTAGCGGTATAAGGGTGATGCGGATTAACGGTACACCGGTGCAAATACCGAGAGTGAATAATCGAATCCAAATTTGTTAGCCCCTCGGACAAAACAGGTATGGATCAGTGCCTCCCCAAAATAGGACATGATCCTGTTGGGGAATCTTTTACCGGCTCAGGCAAAGCCCAAGTACGCGTTCAAACCCGCCTATTTATTTCTGGCGTGAGCGGCCTTGAGTGGAATTCAGAGTAAACGCATCCTCAGAGATGAATAGGCCAATAGGAAGGGGGCGGCTGATACGAATAAAAAGTGGTGTGCGTAAACACGAGTAAAAATGACAAAATGTCAAAGACTCGAAAAATAGAGTCTTGGGGATACTGAATGCCCAACAAGGGGATCCGTGAGACATGAAATGAGTTTCAACTAGAAAAGACATTATTTGATCAATAATTTTCATGGAACACGCGCTGAAAGCTTTGGAAAGATGGACAGGCAAAGGAAATTAGTGTCATTTGTAAGTTCAGCTTAGACATTCAAAAAGTTTGGCTGATTTACCTAAGTGCCGCCCAAATTTAAAAAAAATTAAGTACAATATGGGGGATGTTGGCATTATAAACCCGAATAGCGTCTTTATTTATTTTTGAAAGGTGAGTGGTCCCTTGTATACATAAAATGTTAAATTAAAATAAAAAAATCCCACAGATAGCAACTGATGGCTTAGTAAACACTACTCATGGCATTTGCTTAAAGAAAAATATTTGAAATTCTGCGCTTTCTGCGAAATCCAAGTTAAATTGTGCGCGAAAGAAAATGGAATCAATATATTGCGTTCGACCAATCAGATTGCTTGTGTGAGTATTTGCAAGAGAATGCTCCCCATACGTTTCGGGATCTCCTTGTTGGGATGATTGTGATTGAAGAAAATCTCGGTTTGAGATTTCTTTCATAAACTGGGGGAGTTTTTGCACAAATGGCCGCTTTCATGTTGCGCGCGCGCTAAACGGCACCAGTGGTGGTCCACGAAAACTTCAAGGTCATCCGTGTTATTGACTATTGACCAATTCGCAACCGGAGTAAATTTCATTCCGGGTGTTCTAAGAACTAGCCAAATGATGCACTTTTACCGGGTCGATTAATTCCAAAATCAGTTGTCGCAATGCAAACGAAATTCATGAGAATGATCCAACATTCCCTGTCAGACATGATTTATTCATTGTTTTAATTCGAATTTTTACAGAGCGCCACTTTCAGTTTGCCCAATGATCGAGCAGCGCTCATGATGAATAGGTTTTGAGTCAACATAGTTTAGTATAAAGTGATTTTGTTTGCGAAAGTACATTCTGTCAACTTACTCCTCGCGGACATCCGAGTAGTCCAAGCCGAGTTTTTCACAGAACCTCTCCAACGTGATTACGCCGGTGTTTTCTGGATCGAAAAGTTTTTTCCATTGCTGTTAAGAGAAGAAAACACGTCATATTTGATACCTCTGCTTTCTACAGATTGCATATCCTTGTAAGGCATGTCTGAAATCATCTCACAACACAGGTCACAAAGGTGCACTTTTATTGGTTAGGAAAGTGTCTGTAAGCCAATTGGAAAACATTTCCCAAATGCGAATTAAAACAACTTATTTTGATGTGAAAAAACGCAGAAACATCGGCATTTCGCACTCGTAAATAAAAGCAAGGTATATGCTTTTCACTGGGGCCTGCAGGTAAAAGGTTAGCTGTCATTCAAAGGGAACTGCCCCATAAAAAAGCTGTTTTTGTGGCTCCTTGATGCCTTGCTTCGAAAGTGCCCTGGAGATCTCGTTCGAGGTGGCAAGTTCCTGATGGTCGGGCTGTAACACAACGAACGCCTACGCAAAGATACGCACATGAATGATAGGTCACTGGTTACCTACATCTATTATGCAATAATTTGGAATGGATTTCACAAATCACTGGCCCACGGAGACTTAAATGGCGCGCTTGATCATGATGTACGAACAGGGACGACCATGACATCAGCGCGACCAATCACCTTGCAGAACGAAGTAATTATTGCCAGCCAATATAAATTAATTCTAAGTGGATGCAAAAATGAAGCCGCCTACATGTTCGTCGACATTCTCCCTGTTATTTAACAGGAGCAGTTCGCTGGGTTGGAAGACATTTTGCAAAGTCATTTTTGTGAGGTTGGCCATGTTATTTTACAATCACCCTTTGTTATATTACATTGGTTCCTTTGGAACAATATTTGATCTTAAACATTAGCAGTGCCCAAGTTTACTGCTTAACAATTTCGATTTACTCTCTTTATTGACGTAATATTTGTCTTTTAGGATAACTTTTATACGTTGCATAACCCTCTAGATTGTTATTCAGAAACCGCCAATGTTCACAGTTCTCGTTTCTCCAGGAATTAAGCACCTATTTCTGAAAATTCTTTGGACCATCTGAACTGACCTAGCAACTTGACCTTGAAATTTAAAATATTAGTTTGCCCAGATGAAATGATGCAAGTGATTAGAAACCAAATGGGTGGAACACTTATGTGGAAATCTGGGTACTCTTTTTTACTTTTTACATCGAAAATGCTTTCATTTTATCTCTCTCTTCAACGACTAGAGATGGATTTAGGCTTAATTTGTGAATGTCGGCGTCCTTCAGGGAATTCAATTAAATATAAATTTGATTAATTCAAACAGACACTATCCACACGATACTGCAACGTGATTGGTTCATGATCACATCTGATGTCAAATCAGAGTGAATTTGAGATGTGTGCTTACTTTGATGAAAGCTTCGCTGAGGTCGTTCTCCTGACGGTACTGTTCAAGGGCTTCCATGGTAATCACGTCTGAAAGACAAAAACATAGCTTTGATTGTTCAATAACAACACTTTTGACGGATTATTGATGCATCTTCCTTGAACCATCACTTTCGCGACTTGATTTTCAAATTTGCTTGGTTCTTGTTTGACCTTGATTCTGTTTTTCGATCAATTTTAACTCCATACTCTCACAAATATCAAAGTTGAAAAAATTCAGCTCGTTTAAAAGTAAAATAATAAAATTTGGTTTCCTGACTGGAACTTTGACAAAAGATCTAGTCTTCGTTTATAGAACAATCGAAAAATCGATTTTTCGCGAAACTGGTACTATTGGCAGTTTGTGTGGAAAACACATCGGCCACATCCATGCATCACGTTTAATGTAAACATTTTAAGACCTGATTGTTTGTCAAACATTAGCGAGTGATTTACTATACTATTGGTGATGTTTTTCGTGGTTTTTGTGAGAAACCCTTCGTCGCTAGGGCTTCCTACTGTTTGCCTGAAAGTGACTATGGGACGCGTCTGGTCCATTGGCCAATCGATAAGGGTTTAGGTAGAGGCCCGTTTTATGACACGGAATTTCTCAAAGTAAGCACAAAACGGCTGTGATGGCTAATTAAGAAAGCATGTCTGCTCATAAGTGGTCAAGCAGCCCCGCCTACTTCCAAATCTACGTTTTGATTTAAGACGAATGCAATTTCAGTTTTTTAAACAACAAAATTCCACGACAATTGCATGTTGCAAGATGACACCAAATCACATATCTGCGAACAATGTGTGCATTAGGAATGTTGCAAGTATGTTCAAATAAGACAATGTGAGTTAATGTCGTCGAATTGTTTTAATCGTGCTGTAACGTGATTCAACGACCTTCACTTACTTGGGAAACAGTTAAAATCAGTTTAAATTATTGTCGTTAAAAGGCATTTCGATAAAGTTCCACGTTAATTGTTCCCAGTATAATGGCGCCTAATTCAAAGTTAAATGAACTGACCGCGATGACTAATGCATAGGTTGAGAAAGGTGAAAAGTATGATTTGTAGTTTCAAGTTTTGCAATTTTAGCTACGGGGACAATCAGTGCACCTACTAGAACGAGTCAGAAATGAACACCACCAAGGACTTGAAACGATGAAATATGAAAGCCTGGAGGTGGCAGGCAACCAGGGCACTTGTTGCATGAATGGTTTGTGCTTTAAAATATTATCGTTAGCACCTAGGACTACTGCACACTCCCTGGCTTAGGTATCTCACAGCTATACAATTTAAACAAAACATGATCTCCTTGCTTTCTTTGAAAAATCTAAATAATACTTGTTTAATAGACCACGAACACCAAAGTTTTGTTGCAAATCAATCGAGTATTTGTGTAACTCAGAAATAACTTGGAAATTGCGGCCTATTTTGTTCCGGAAACCCGGAAAATCCCTCTTTCGACGAAAATAGTCACGTTTAGATAGGTGCTGGGTTGAAGGCAAGAGTAAACTGAGGACTCACAAGATTGGTTCAATTTGAGGTATCTCGTTTAAGGGGATACTTTGCATCAGAGAGAAAGTGTGCATGTGTCAGAATGATTCTCATCACACGTGAGGATCTTCCAAGTGTGCCTCGTTTTTCTTCATTGTCGTCAAGACAACGGAAATTCAGAACACCGCGACACGCCCACCTCTCGTATGTTTAACGACAACTTGTTGCTGGTCGGTGCAGCTTGCTTGATTTCACCCGAAAATTTGTTGTTTTAATTGCCACGTGGCTCGCAAGGGGTAACAGAACAACTCGATTTAAAGACTACTGAGGCTACTGCTTTTATAACAGACCCCTATGTCGGCTAAAAACGTGGCAATTGCGTAAGTTTTGCAGAAGTTAAAACCACCTAAAATTCATGGGAAAATCGGGTCCGTTGTCAAGAAGACTTTGTCTGTATGTTAATTAATCAATCGACAGTAAAGATAGCATATCCACCTAGACTGGCTAATGAGTTTTCCGAGTCAATACTGTGGAATTGAGGCACGTTTCACGCTGAACAACCACTTAGCGGTAACCACGAGGCAGGAACACCGCCGTATTCCAATGCACACCCTGCACAAGAATGCGTGATTGTGGTTGTCGTGAGCTGGGCCTGTACCAACACGCCGCCTTGTTGCATGGCGGGTTTGGGCGGTGCCTTTGTCTTGGCAACTGACGAGAAAGTTGCTACCACATCGTTACCACGTGTTTAAATTTCGGTTGTGAAATGAACCCCTGGTACTTCAAAGTAGATGGCAAGGCAGGAGAAAGTTGTCGGAAACATTAACAGATGTGCGTTTTTTTCCTCCTGAGGAGTAGATTGTCATCTGGTGTCATAGTTTAATCCGGATTTTCAACTAAACAAGAAGCTTGAAATATGGGCCTAACCTCAAACAATTGGCAATAACGACTGGTTCGTGGTGTTTAGGGCGAGGAGGGAAATTAATCGATTGAGAGGGGTGAAAGTTGGAAAGCAGGAGGATTGCTGTGTTCCATGATAACTCACGAGATCAAACAGCCAGGAAATTGCCGAAATTCAAGCTTTTGAAAAACAATCGTTTGATTAATATGGACTTCAAAAAACTCGGAATCCAAATCGCAATCAGGACATGGACACGAATATGCGGTGGCCCCTTCTTGTGTGTTGAACTCGACACCTTATTCGTAGACTTGTCAAATAGAAGCCATAGCGCACTTAGACAGAGTCAGTGACTACAGTGCTAATTAAGTGTGTTAAAGCTTGTGAAACATTGATTACTTTGAAGTTTTCGTTTATTTTACAAATAACATTACTGTGATGAAAAAGCAACACACGATTGGGTTTTAACTAACCTGTGTGGCCCTTGTCGATGGTGAAGTAAGCTTCCTTCAGGTCCTCAACCATTTTAGATGAAAGGTGAAAGTGTTTTGCAAAATTCCTAAAGTGAAAGCCCTTTGATGACAAACGACCGTCTGTAGCTAGCCCACCGCGCTATTTGAATCAAGCCCTCTACGTATACGTTCGCCTACACGCACGTGCTGCTGCCACTCCTCGTTGAATTCTCCGTTTACTCGCTGATTGGTCAATTTCTTAACCAATGACGTAGCTGCTTGTCCTATCTTTTGGTGTAGGCGTGGCAAGGATTTCGACTGGCCATTGGGGATTGAACAGCCTATGAATTTGGAGTCGACGGTCTGGCTTAGAGCCCATTGTGGATCTTTTTTTCATTATGGGAATGTTAAGAAGGTAATAATCTTTGTTTTAGCTAAAGGGGGCACATGAATTATCTTGTGGCATGATGTGGCAGCACTAAGTGTCACAGAAATAGGGACGGCATGAAATCTGCGTTAATTACACTTAATATTTGTTGATTATGTTGCTAAGGTCACCTAGAGCATGGTATGTGCATAATAGGTCTTTGGCTGAGACAGTAAGTTCACGAGATAGGTGGCCCACTCAATATTTAGGCGTTGGCTTATTCTTTATTATTGGCGAATGCAATATTAGCTATCCGCCAGAATAGCGGCAGAAGGCATTAACTGAGATTCTGACAGGCGTCAATTTGATCTTCCCAGATTTTAAATAACTCTGCATTCATGAGACCAGATTGATTTATTGTGACTGTAGTCCCACTGCTCCCGCGCCACATGCGACGTATCGTAGGCGATAATTTAACATTCCTCAAGCGTTTTCTTAGAAATAGTGACATCATCCTTCTCAATTGAACCTCAAGAGTTATGAGGAAGTACCTCAGGTTATTGGGTCAATGACACTAGATCAAACTTTCATATTCTCGGTTTTATACTCAGACTAACTCTTCTTAAACCATCCTTCTTTTCAGAGAAACCTAATTTTATTACTCAGTTTAATTGATCAATCCAAGTCATTAGGCAGAAACAGCTACCAACTATCCAAATGTATGCGAGAAACTTGGAGCATTGTAGCTAAGGCAGTTAATAAATCAGATCACCAAATGCGTATTTCCTATTGGAAGATCTTGTCACTGAAGAAATTAGGACAGCCGTTTAGGTTTGTGGTTTTTGTGTCCATGATGCAATATTTACAATTTTGGTATCCGTTATAGTGGAAGTAAAAGCCATGTGTCCTTCACGAAGAGGTTTAGAAATTGAAATAGGGTTTCAGTTGGAAAAAAACCTGCATTTCCTTCCAAAAAGCCTAATGAGGAGGTCTTGTGACATTTTGATAAGAAAATCGACATTAAATCAGTTCTTTATCACCAATACGATTTTAGTTGCTTATAATGAATCATCTAGCATCTGTCACTGGGCATTTGTCAATCACGTTGTGACACCCAATTACACCACAGTAAAAATTGATTGGACAAAGGCTCAAGCGTTATCGTATTGGCCACTCAAGTACTCGACAGTGAAAATTGATTGGACAAAGGTTCAAACGTTATCGCATTGGCCGCTCAAGTATTCGACTAAAAATTAATTGGACAAAGGTTTAAGCGTTGTTGTATTGGACGCTCAAGTACTCGACAGTGAAAATCCATTGGACAAAGGTCCAGATCGTTGCGATACTGAACGCAAAGTGCAGCACGAAAATCTCCTTATCAGATACGGATGTCGTGAGAATTCTTACTGAGACCTACCCAACTGATCGTGTGTGACCAACTGCAAATTTAGAGCCCCAGTTAGATGTTGATCCACTTAGCGTATGTGAATTTTGAGCAATAAATCACCAAAGGAGATTTTCACACGCTCATTTCGTCCCTGCAGCTACACTAAAAACTTCAATTAAGTTTACAACTCATCAATAATAAAACATTTCAAGGGCGACGCCTCGTAAAAAATGACTTTTTTTGTTCACTGGGCTTCTTCGTGAGTGGGAGAAAGTAGCATTCCTGTTAGTAACGATCCGAACCAAGTTTGGCGTCTGACCACGTCCAAACAGATGAGTTGTGAGAATTCGGCAGAAACTTTACTTACTCTTGATGACATTAACGGGTGGAAGCCCTCTGAATACAAAAGTTGGTGCTAGTTTTTTAGTGACTTACTTCTTACAAACTTACTCTTCGGGATTGAGATTACATATAAAATTGTCTTGATAGGATCGAACGCAAGATATCAGAATTCTGAACAACAAGTCTACGTAAGTTACATAACCAGTCACAATAGCTGCACTTACAATGGCAACTGATAAACACCACATTCGATGGCAGTGCAATTCACACAAATTCCAATTAGGGACAAACGCTTCTAAAGTACGGGGAAATCAATCTGTAGTGTTGCTGGTGCACATGTTGCATCTTCTGAAACGTGCGATTATTGCAGCAAACGTTTTGGAGGCGGTGATTTCGATCTTAGCGACAAGCCACCCCAGGACAGCAGCCTCGAAAGTTTGAAGATGCGCGCGACTGCAAGCTCTTCTGGTTGAAGACGGCGCAAACGCAACATGAGCTTGCGGCAGCTCAGTTAGGAGTCACCCAAACACCTATTTCCGGGTGTTAACACCAAACGGGACAAATTCAAAGCTTGGAAATTGGGTCTCCCCACATTTGTTAAGCGAACACAACCTAGGTCAACCTATGACCTTCACTGCTTGCTTGCCGGCATCAAGCAGTGGATGGGCTTTTCCGTGGAAATCTGTGACGAATGATGGAAAGTACTTTTTTGCGAGAATCAAAAATGCCACAAAGTTGTGGATAGATCCCAGACAACCCAGTTGTACATCGACGCCGAAACAGGACATCCGTCGACTTGAAGAAGGTTCTCCTGTGTATCCGGTGGGGAGACACGAAGGGTGCAGTTAATTTCGAGGTCTTAGAAAAGTGGTCATCAAACGTTGACTGCGCAACGCTGCAGGTGACAGTTGAACAAACTGAGTGAAACACTTGGCCAGAAAAGGTCATTTACCTGGCAAGGAAGCAGACACGTCATACTGCTGCTGCTGCATGACTATGCTCGACCGCCACAATTTGCTCGCGTGCTACTCACAAGACAGTCTACATTTTGCCATGGGAAGTTCTCCTACACGCGGCATATTTACCAGACCAGTTTCCATCCCACTACCTTCAACGAAGCAGCAGCACGTCTTGGTGGATAACGTTCAACCACCTCACGTTGCAAGCGACATTCAGAAGACCGTCTTCAATTTGGGATAGGAGGTTCTCCCATACGTGGCAGATTCACCAGATTTGGCCTCATCTGACCACCATTTGTTCCGATCAATGCAGCAGCAGCATGCCCTAGTGCATAAACAGTTCCAATTTGTCAATGACTTTAGTGCCTCCAGGCCTGCAAATTAATTTTGCAAAGGTTTTCGTACTTTACCTGAGAGATGGTGCACAGTCATTAAAGGCAATGGACACGATTATGTTCGTTGTTCTCAGTTGTTTAATTCTAAAAAGCTTTGCTATAGAACCTCTAAAAATTAATTAATACACATATAATTTTAACTTGATATCAAGTAAATACTCCTCTTAAACACGCAGATCACCACTTTTGAACAATTTGGAGAACGTGTGAGGATGTGATTTAGAAAACGCCGTTAGATAAGCGCACAATTAAAACGCCAAATCCGATTAATTTAAACAATCAGGCTTCCATGGAGGTAATTGTCAACCAGCACAAGTTCGGACGGAATCCGGTGACTCAGTCAAGGACACTTGAGAAAAGTGCAAGGACGACTTTCTTGAGGTCCCGATGTGGACTTGAGCGTACACAGATTTTACCGTCGCACAAGTTTCTGTGACGTGAATGCGAAGCCATTTACTCAAGCAGACAACATTCGTGTCCGAATTTGCTATTGGCCACAAGTGGCAGACGTGTCTGGTGGTAGCCTGAATCAGCAGAGGTCAGGAGTTGTATGCGACAACGGGTGGGAAATGTGAGGTCCACGGAGTGACCATTAAACCAGGACACCTGTAGGTGAAGGTGATTGGCGAGTAGTAACGCATGTTGCTACATCTAAGTAACGACTTAGTTATTTCCCAAGAAAGCGTCAAATCTGAACGAATTTTTAAGGACGACTCTGTTACATCGTGAACATGTTTCTTAAAGCGAGAATTGTAGTTTAACCTGGGGGAAGGGTTGCGAAAGTTTACGAGAATGAGTCTCTCTGAGAAACTACCCTTTGTGGCAACTCCTTGAACTGGTCATCAGTTCTATAGCTTCCGATAAAAGGTAGTTAACAAAGTGGTTTAATTACAAAAGGTCAATTTTTCCCATATTTATGCTTTAAACTGAGATGGTTAAAATAAAAAGAAGCAGAAGTGTCTTTTGAAGACATAATCCGTTTCCGATTTAATGATTACTATGAATCTCACCGTGACGTTGACTTCAACAACTCATTTTGAATTAAATGCCCATCAATTAACGATATTGCAAGCCACTTGTCTTTGGTTCTTGCAAAAAGGCTGACCATTGATGTAAGCCTTGTTTTAATTTACCTTGCTTGGTTGTGTCATGGCAACCAAGACAAACCGTTAATCATTAATTCTGCAAATTGTTTTTATTAGGGTATTCATTGAAACTCGAGAGCGCTGACAAAATATTTGCAGGAGAACCTTTAATATGAGCCTGGCTGACTCCATTTGTGATAGGTCTCACATTTTTAAACCGACCTGACGATAAGTCAGCATGAATGAAAAAACTCTACCTTTTTCATAGTTATTAGGACTCCTGCTTTTAAAGTCAAGGGCTAAAATCAGAGACGCTAACGAGCCCTTAATCAGTTTTGCCGCTATTTGCGTTTTCAACAAATGTAAGCCTGTTTTTTTTGAATATTTGTTATATTGAAGCTGTCTAATGTCACATTATTCGAGTTATTTACTTGTGTGAATGTTTGTGCGCGGAAAAAATGAAGTTGGTTTTCATTATCGCGTTTTTGTAGACAGTGACTCGATGCGGAATTTAGTTTTAAGATTAGCAAAATGCCTACATTTATTCATTCGATAGCTGCGCTATCCTGGTGTTAAAAAAATAAGCGTGAATAGGCGAAGTTCAGGTCATGCTTTGTGACCCTATTTGTGTCCCCTATTCAACAATTTAAAATGGCTTCCTTGCTTTAGAACATCATGGGTGCCTATTGGTTAAAATTTTTTCTACAGCAGTCAGTAGACAAGTGCAAATCGTTGTGGTTGCATTTTTCTTCACGATCTCTTAAATTAACCTCTGTAATTTTATTTCCGTGTAACCATTTGTTTTCCATACTGGTTTTGCTGCAATACCATTCAAAATTCCCCGTAGTGGTAAGGACTCTATTTTTGTAAATATTTAATGTTCAATCTACTTATAATCAAAATTGTTATATTTAGGATGATGCCATTAACATCAGTTGTGTCGGATTTTTTTATTTCGGCGTGTATAAACACAATTACTTAAGCTGGTGTTATATACACTTAAGATGTGGAATCAGTAGAAATTTATATAACAACTACATGAAATACCGGCAGTTGGAAAGGTCCCTATATTTATCTGATGCGATTCTTAAACGTTATTCCAAATGTAAGCAGAACAACGAATAGCTGGCTCTTGTTAATTCAAGTTTTTGTGTTTCGCCTAATACTGGGTCAGTTGAAAAGTTCCCTGTAATGAAGAAAATGTTTGTTAGTCTGAATACTGAGTTCTAAAAGTCAAAAATAGAAAAGAAAGATCTGAATATTCGCTAACTGATTGCATGACAATATTCTCAGGGTAATTTTCAAATTCAAAAATTGATTTAAAAACCCTTGAAGATGTAGTCATCAGAGAAAGCTGCAGGATCTCAAATTTATTTTATTCTGAAACTAAAATTAATATGTCAATGACCAGAAATATGCTCATTTATAAAAACGTTAGACGCTGAACGTTTTAATTTTTTTTAAAAATTGTGAATTTTTAAAAGAGTGCTTAAAATTGCAATGCTTGAGAAACCTTAAAAATGTACACTAAATTTATACAATAGTCACAAAATTTAGGAGCTAATTTTTATGGGAGGTAATTTCTCAGCACCTGTTGCTCCATTCCAGTACTTTTCGGTCGATTTTTGAAAATCTGCTACCTTAAAATTAATTTTCTTCAATATATAGGTAATTTTAAAATTTAAACTTCAAAAAATAGAAACCAGTAACAGTAAAACTAATGATAATAATCAGCAAGTTCTAACATCGATATGGGGTAAAGAAAGAAATGCGGCTGATTGATTAAGGGTCAGATTAATTAAGCTCTTCATTAAAGCACAAGGTGCGCAAATTTTAGTTAAATTCTTTTGTTTTTTGTAAAGTAGAGATAGAAATCAGCACAAAATCACCAAAATCGCCTTAAATATTTGACAATAGTCATGTGTTTGTTATTATATATGTGGTAAGAAAGTTAATTTTGTTCCTAAAAAGGCAATAGAGAAAAGATGTCTTTTTTAATCAGTTTTAAATAAAACTGAAAAAAGAAATAAGTTTTCTTTTTAGTTATTAGTGTCTATTAGAGAGCATGTATTGTCAAATGGCGTGCAAAATCGAGCATTTGAACGAATGCAGCGTAATAATCGTCTTTGTTGTACATCGAATTATATTGCAAGCAGACTAGCTCGAAGAAACCTTTTTTAAAATATATAAGCGCTAGGATGTCATAATTCAAGTTAAGACTGTAATAATATGGGCAAACCAAATGAACGACGGAAGCGGGAAATTATTTCATAATGACATCTATGTAGGAGGACTGCCAAACAAGAACACAACATCTATCTAAAACGTCACATGTTTATACGACACAACCCTATTTGCGACAGATAGTAAGATAGGCAAGGGATCTGGTAAATGTTATTTAGCAACTTTGTCCTATTTTAACATGTCTTTGTTTTAACACTCCATGGTGATTAGGCTTTCCTTCAAGGTTGAAGGATGGTACAGCGGCTTTCTAGGAATTGTGTGTAATTTTGCATTGCATCTGACATGTTTCATTATCAAGTATTTAAATTGTTAGTATTTAATATCTCCTGGATAACCAAGTTGGATTAGTTCGTATTTGTTCTAAATTATGGCATTTAATATTAATTTTATATAGTTTACCACTTCTTTTCATTGTTATTTTATTTCTTTCTGTTTATTTCGACCAGTTTTTGCCCTCGTGTTAGCATTGGACTAAATGCTTATATTTTGACCTGCATTTGAATAGAGTCGCGTTAAAGTATACTCGTTTTTGTAACGAGTAACGGTGCGCATCCTGCAACATTATGGACAAACCTTCATCAGGTGTAGTATTGATGACTATGATTGAGGGTCTTTCAAGGGAACTAATAAGCAAAGATCCCAAGCTTTTGAATAAGCGCTCTGCTGACGTCTTTCTCTGCCTGCACTTACTGTTAGCCAATGCTTCGTATGCTTAAATTGCTTGACCTAGTAACATTTCTAGTACTCATAACGTGGAGGATTATTTAAAAAATTGCGTGAAGTTGTCGGCAGCTTTAAAAACTGGCAAGGTTTCCATGGATTGTGCTACGATATTCACTGATATGAGCGAGCTTGTTTATCGGTTTGAAATTGGTGAAGAACGTGATTTTTCCGATGAAGCGTGGCTAAATTTTCTCGAAGTGATTGAGAACACACTCTCACATCCTTCCTTGAAGTAAGCAGTGAAATTATTTCATTGTCCTTGATAGACCAGAAAAGTTACTTAGTTTTGATTCAATGCCCATTGTGGCTCACGTGTACTCACACATTCTGTTGCTGGTGCAAAGTCAGAGGAGTAATGAAGTTAGGCTTCGCGCCATTTCCTCCATAAAATCTCTCCTGGAATGTTCAAACACAGCGTTATGTTGTGAAACCCATAAAATGCATGCTTTTAATGCTTCGTGTTTCTCTAAGATTTTGCCCGGTTTCTCACAAGCTTTATTTACTGCAATTGTTGGAGAAAAGGGCAGGAATTCTGTAGTTAAAGCTGTATGTCCTTTATTACCTGTATTCATGAATTCAGAATGCGCTTGCCGTGCTTGCAAAGTTGGTTATCGTGTGTTATGGCAACAAGACTTTGTCGGCAATAAAGTGTAGGCATTGTTGCTATTCAAATAAGATGTTTTTAGCATTAAATAAAGAAACACTGGAGCGATTGCAGCTGCAGGATTATCATGCCTCAGTTGTCAATGGTGTTTCTCATCTTGGAAAACTTATCAACCAGTGCATCTGGTCGATTTTATCTGGGCCAGTAGACTATTCAGTCTCGGCACGAAAACGCCTTTTTTGTGCCCTCTCTGCATTTGCCTCCGATATCCTACGCGAATGCTGGACTTGTCTAAATGACATATCGGAAGCGCATCTCTTGAGGGATCAACTTGTTCGTTCGCTTATCGTCATTGCAGTAGACGAACAATGTTCTGCATTTGCCAAAGCTAGTGACTGTCTCTCTGAGCTCTCGGTTCTGCGGTTTTCGACTTTGTCTCCGCCCGAATTAGCAGAACTGGAGCGTATTGGAGTACCTGGCCGAGTGTTCATCGAACGTCTTGCCCTTGACTTACTAGAGGATGCATCAAAGGAACTCGATGGTTTTTTGCGAAAGTACCCAGGTTTGTTGTGTACTAATTTGCAGTTAGTAACGTTTCAGACACTAGCTTGTCACATTTAAGTAAGTGTGCTTAATTCGAACTGGTTTCACTTAACATACATCATTCTTTGCACAATAGTAATTATATTCATAGTATTCATAAATGTCATACATAATCAATTTTGATTATATTGTATTGAAGATTCCGTCCTTCCGTCCGTCCATCCATCCTTCCGTAAACATTGGTTTTAGGGTTAAATTTCTCACTATATTTTAGACGAAAACCTCTGTGGTGCCCTTCTTGATCGCATGCGTGGGATTTTGCTCTTTTTGGGTAAATTTATTGTACTTTTCCGTTTACTAAGCGTAAATTTAAGGTGCTGATGGAATCGCCCGTTTTGTCGAGTGCGAAGCTACCTTAGAATCGCACTTTCGGACGCTGTGTAAATACCTGCAACCAGACCTCGACGCCTTCCGTGTGTCCGAAAACATCAGCTCACTGATCGCTGAAACAGCATACACTTACAGTAAGAGGCCGTCTTGTCACCGACACTGCTCTAGGCACTCCAACACAACTGTTCAGGAAATACTTTGTACATTTTCGAAACCCGGCTACATTGTCCCGCATTGAAAAGGCTGTCAGCGCTTTAGCCTGCTCACGTAAGTGGTAACTTTTTTCGGCATATTCTGCGCCAATTAGACCTGAATTTCGATGTGGCCAGTCAGACGCTATTAAAATTGCTGAATTCCGATGTGGATCTTGAAGTACCATCCCTTCAGTTGCTCTCCGCTTGCATCTTAGGCCTCTCTTTTCCCGGTAAGCCCATTACGACCTGGTGCCAAGGTGTGGAGATTTTAAAGCATTTCTGAACTCATTTTTTCGTATTTAGATGACCAGCCAATCGCGCAACGAGTCAGTCTTGTGTCGTAAGCTGTTTTATGTTTGATTTGATGTACTCCAGCATTGTGATATACTTTTCAAGCAAGAGAAACGCACTTTGCCACCTCCAATGTCGTAACCATTCGTTACAAAATTTGACTTTGGCGCCGCGGTCGACACTTTCAACCAATGGTCTAAATTTAAACAAAATCTTGTAAAATAAGGGACTTAGAGTAAACATTTGCTTAGGAGTGACACAAGTCCAATTTCGTTCTGTAGTTCTCTTCTGGACGAGTTGTTTCAGCGAAACATCTTGCAGATGTTTAACACCAATTGCGATCGATCAATTGTACAGTGGCCCGCGGTTGAGCAGCCAATCGCCAGCAATGTCTCCTCATTGTCTCCTACAATAAAGGAAAGGAAATCCCAGATTCTGAAGGCATGCGTCACCATGGAACTGTTGTCGACAGCCTCAAGGGTACGTTGAGATTCTGCGAGCGCAAATTTATTTAAACACGCGTGTTTCGGTGTTGTGTTAAATGATTTATGCAGGTTTGGAGGCCATCACGCGAGGGTGACTCGGTTTACCCCGAGGAGCTGCAGCCCTTCATCTTGCAGATGCTTGGCCTTGCCACCGACGACGATTTGCTCTCGTCCACAGCGCAGACCTCGTTGAATCGCATTGCAAGCAATTGCGGTTATGGCAGGTAGTTGCAGTAGTGCTCCCTCAATCAGATTGCCTCAAAAGCCGCTCCTTCTTCTTCATCGGTTTCGTTATAGATTTGAGGATTTTATATCCGCCGCATCCGGACCCGTTCTGTCCTCACTAACGCTGGACTTCCACGCAGTTCTTTTGGCCGCGCCTCAAGACAACGTGACGCCGATGCCGCGGGAAGCCGCCTCGAAATTGGAGGCTGCATGTAGCGCGCTGTCGTATTTCGTAGAACACGCAAATCACGAGGCTATTCAGCGAATTCGGCCGCTTGTAATGCAGGTACGTGGTGATGTGGGTCGTTGGTGTGATTGACTTGGCATTACAGGGCCTTGAAACGCCCAACTTCGATAACTGAACTCTTCTTGGCATCGCATCTGTTGATGTCTAACCAATCAAAACTAACCCCTGCTTCAACGACGAAGTACCCTAGCCAACTCAAAGAGCACTGTTGTTGTCGACTTCACGCGCCTGGTCTCACGTTTTTCTCCACCCTAGATGCTCATGTGCATGGACCTCACTTACGACTTTGCTGCGGCCGCGTTCTTGCCTGTTCTCCGCAAAATTATGGGCACGTGCTTTCGACTGACTAGAGACGATGACGCGCCCTCACCTGTCTGCGCACAAACTCCTGCCCTCCCGGCTGAGTCAACAAACACTCAACCGAAATCCTCCTACCTCGAGTTGCTCCTCAATCGTCGCACTAGCAAGGTGAGCTGTCTGGGTGTGGACCTCTTCGAAGGTGTCGTATTTTGTTGTCTCCGTTGTCTTCATTCAAAAATTTCACCTGTTTTTGGAGCTCTTTAGTTGCACGCATGTCGGTTGTAAGCATAACTGCGTGTCTGACTTCTTGTTTCACTAAAAAAACGGCTTTGTGAGAGATAGGTTTGTGTTTGAAATCTCTGAGACAGCTAGTCGTTTAACTAGAAGCAGTCATTTTTGTGAATGTTAACCCACTTTCACAAAATTGCCATCCTGAGTTTCTGTACAGGTTTTAAACACGTCTGTTTCATTTTAAAGAGAGCCTAGGCAGAAATTCGTGTGGGAAAAATAGGTAGGTTTTCTAAACTCGCATTTCAG
Source organism: Mesocestoides corti (assembly GCA_900604375.1). NCBI lineage: Eukaryota > Metazoa > Platyhelminthes > Cestoda > Cyclophyllidea > Mesocestoididae > Mesocestoides > Mesocestoides corti. The sequence continues at coordinate 99,693 of UXSR01000038.1, forward strand.
CCAATCAAAATAGACTTGAAATCTCATTGGCCCCCGCAATTAAAACTTATTTGACTCCCCTGAAACCGCTGAAGCACTTTGTATCATAGCCACCGTGATAGGGCCTTTTTTTCACTCAAATGATCGCTACTTCCAATGTTGTCGACCACCGACGGGTTATTGTTACCTCGAGGAAAAAAATGTGTACTTTTTAGACAGTTTTGACCGCTTGCATTAACAAAGCCCTGGCCAACACACTGTCACTGGTAGCTTCAACTCGCAGGCAACACAAATACGCTTACGCCGATTCTTTAACTACCCCCGAACACCCTCCGACCACAGAGGAGGAGCCGACACAGAAAGAAGACGAAAACGGCGAGAAGCCCAAAGTCTATCCCGATCAGATAAGGTTGGTTGAGGAGGTAAGTCATGCTGTGTGCCTAATACCTCGATGCGCAAGGCTTGCAAGTCGTGACTTTGGTCCAGCAAGTGTCTCTTTCACTGTAGATCATGCTTCGCTCCATTCACTTGATGTCATGCGAGAGCCCTCGTCTCAGGGTGTCGTCGATGTCCTTGCTTTGCGATGGCTGCGGTCTTCTGCGTGATCACGAAGGTACGCTGGTCGATTTCATCCTAATTTTTTCCCTCTCTCACCAGATCTGCTTCTGCCATTGGTGCACAAAATCTGGTCTCCGTTGATAGCGCGGATGCGTGATCGTCACCCTGCTGTGGTCGAGAAGGTAACCAATCGCACCGCATGGAAGCCGGTGCCAATAACCATCGTGATAATCATGGTTGGTTTCTTTTCTCCCATTCACCAATAGGCCTTCGAGTTGTTCTCCGTACTAGCCTCGGTCTCGGGGACATTCATACGTTCTCGCGCGACCTCCGATCTCATTGGTGCCCTGGTCACTTTTCTGGAAAGGGGAGCTTCTGTTAGGTATGACACCGTTTAATTAGCAACACCAACTCAGCCAGATTTCTGGTTGGTGTAATTTTCGCAAGTAATTTTCGACTTCTTGTTTTTGTTCGTGAGTGTAAAGTCGAATTTTGTTTGTTTTTTGCACAGTGCTGGAGCGCCATCATCATTTGAGTGTCTTACGGCCTGCCGAGTTCAAAGGAGGCTTCTTTACGCATTCGGTCCTATCTGTGTTCAGGTAGTTGCTGTCACGTATTGCATCAGTCTGCTTAAAAGGGGTGTTTTGCCTTAAACCTGTATATTCATAGACATATTAACTGGTGGATTTTGTTTGGATTAAGGACTTTCAGCGCACACTTTTGACTTTTAGTTGGAGCTTTTTTCGGTTACACTGAAGCCAATTGTTGAACTTTTGTGTACGTATCTTGAAAAGAACCAGCCGTCAACTTTGCGAGAGGCGAGTTTTTTTTTCCAGAAATCTCTTACTAATTTTTTAACTAAACATCTTGCTGAACGGTTTTTGAAGCCCTAGGCAGATATAATATCAGTCCTCACTAAAAAGGTTCGGTTGTTGGAAAATTAATTTTTGTACCATTATAGGCTGCTGCATGTTCTCTCTGGACGCTGTGCGATTTGGACCCAGGCCTTGTTCTATTTGAGTTGGACAAACGAAATACCTAAATAGCATTCTATTTTGATGAAAAAAACATTATTAATCCTCTTCTCTGGAGTATTTTGTCTATGGCATTCCCGATTGTCTATACTATGAATTGGCCTCGAGGGCAGGTTGTGCCTTTGGTTGTAAATAAATTCGTAAATATTCCTCTTTAACCTCCTATGTTGTCACAAAGTGTTAGCGAAGTTCCGGGGTTTGCCGTATATTCCCTTACGTAGGTTGGATTAATTGATTTCCATTATATGTTTAATTTGCTCTTGAATATCAGCATGTGATTTTGATCTTTTTCATACTTATTCGAATTTGAATGGTCGAACATCGGTTGTGGTGTTTATTATTTTACTAATTACGATGTAAATTGCCTACGTATGCATCACTAATCCTCCGATTTAATACACTTAATATGATTAGATGCGAAGCCCATGTCTGTAACCAAAAATAGTGACTGTAGTCACCTATACTCCCGAATTACAGCTGCTGTGGGATAAATCCTTGTGAACGAATCATTGAGATAGCAAACAAACATTTACGTTGCTGGTTCTGTAAAGTAAGCAGTAGTGCACATAAACGCAATTTAAAATTTGAGAATGCACCTGGCACTACCAGTTATACAGAGCGATAATATATGTAAAATCATCGTATATTTATTTTAATTTGTTTGAAAGAACAGTAGGAAATCGGCATAAAATAAGGTATGTTTCTTGGAAACAGGCGAATAAGGCATGATGATTTGCCTTGGCTTCTGTATTACAACTTTATCAGATTCAAAACAGCTGATACAATTATTAAGCACTGGTTGAGCAACAATTTTTAAAAGAAAAACTCAGATGAGCTAGCAAAATCTTTTTATTTTTTTCTTTAAAATTACTATTAATGCATTTTCAATACCTGCATAACTGCAGTACTGGATTATACACAGTAGTAAAGTCAGTTTTTACTTTCAATGACTCGTTAACAAGTATTGGTCGAATTTTGATGTCACTGTTTTTAAGCCACTTTTGCGACATCACAAAATAAAAAAAGCTTGTTAGTAAGAGTTTTAGGGTATTCGACAAGAAATTAATCTGTACTGATTACATGTTATGTTAAAAAATTTAAAGCAATATTTTTGTTTAAGTAAACTTAGGTGTGTATGGGCGCTCGAACTACCACAATGTCCAACTTAAGTCGGGTTGGTCGATTGTTCACGGCTATTCGGAGGAATACGTTAAGCGTAGTAGTGCCAATTACTTTGGGTTACATTATCTACTTGGACTACAACAAAACGAAACAGGAGAAGGTACACCACGTTGCCAAATAAAAATGCATTTTCATTCAGGCTGAAAAAGCGATTAAAAATGGCTGTCCCTAATTGGTTTCGGATCAACGGAAAAAGTATCGTCTTATCGGCTTTGACTGGGATAGCAGGCGCTGGACTGGTTTTTTATTGTGTGTATAACTCGAAAATGTTTGCTCTTGACACATATAAGGGTCGCAGTGCTCTCTATCGCCACCGGAAAATCCCGGAAGGTGCCGACCCTTGGAGATACTAAGCATCATTCATGTAGTTAGTAGCAGCATAATAAATCCTTTTTAAGCGTTCTTGTTTGTTTTTTTCGTGTGTGAAGGTTTTGCGCTATCCTAACGGAGTTGTTTTTTAGGTATGGCTGAATCGAAATCAAGGCGAAATACGGCAGTTGATGATTTCAAGAATCTGGAATTTGAAACATCTGAGGATGTTGATGTTATTCCCACATTTGATTCCATGAATCTTAAAGAAGACTTGTTAAGGGGTGTTTATGCCTATGGTACATTTTTATATTAATGTTATAGCCCGTAGGTTTCGAGCGGCCGTCCGCAATTCAGCAACGTGCTATCAAACAAATTATTGTCGGCCGTGACGTTATTGCACAGTAAGCTTTGGTTTCTCTTTAACCTCTCGTCCTATTAAGGGCCCAATCAGGGACGGGAAAAACAGCAACCCTGGCAATTGCTTCTTTGCAGGTGTTAGATACCCAGCTTCGTGACACCCAAGTCCTTATTCTTTCACCCACGCGGGAATTGGCCCTGCAAATTCAGAAGGTTATTTTGGTCCTCGGTGATTTCATGAACGTTCAATGCCATTCATGTTATGGCGGTACGAACGTGGGGGAGGACATCAAAAAGTTGGATTATGGGCAACACATCGTCTCAGGAACACCAGGCAGAGTGTTCGGTGAGTGAAAGCTATACTTCAAGTAAATATTATGTTTCTTATGAACTTAGGCTATTGAACCGTAAAACTGACTGTTTAATTCGTTCCATCACATCTAAGCGTTAACTTAGAAGTAAAACATGGGACTTTTCATTATTTTTTATCCATACCTTTCTTTTGTCGATTTGTTATTGCTTTCCTGTACGATTTGCAAGTATACACCTTCAAGACTAATCTGAAGTTAAGCAGGAATTATTCCAAACAAATATTGGTGTCGGTTTACTAAACCTTCTTTATTTATGCTCAGATATGATAAAGCGTCGCAATTTACGAACGCGCACAATAAAGCTACTCATTTTGGACGAAGCTGACGAGATGTTGGATAAGGGTTTCAAGGAACAGATATACGACATCTACCGTTACCTTCCTCCGGGTACTCAGGTTGTCTTGCTTTCTGCTACGATGCCACACGACATATTGGAAATGACGTCTAAATTTATGACCGACCCTGTTAGAATTCTTGTCAAGCGGTAAGTTCTGTGTTTTCTCAGCAGTTTACGTTGGAGTGTATTTGATAATTATCGTGGCTGGTGTGTTAGGTACATTTGTGACTTTTTGAGTTTTCCTTCATGACTGTCATTTGCTGCTGTAAATCCCCCCTATTGTGTATGGCGCTTTTATCAACACTGGCTCTAGTAATGTTCGTCAATTTGACTCAGTCACGCTCCCAAATATTAGATCACGTTTAAAGGCTGTTTCCCTTGATTACTTCACGTCTCGTATGCGACTTAGATTTTAGATTTAATGCTATGCATAGTAAGCTGTACGCAACGTACGTTATAGGCAGCCTATTTTGTGTGTAAGGTCGTTTATCTACCAACGCTTCCATAAATTTCGTGTTTATATCCCGAGACTTTCTTCTTTTTCAGTGATGAATTGACACTAGAAGGGATCAAGCAATTCTTCGTGGCCGTCGAACGTGAGGAGTGGAAGTTTGACACCCTATGTGATCTCTACGACACGTTAACTGTTACGCAGTCAGTCATCTTCTGCAACACACGGCGCAAGGCTGAGTGGTTAGCCGAAAAGATGCGGAAGAATAATTTCACAGTTACTGTCGTGCACGGCGACATGGTTCAAAAAGAACGTGAAGAAATTATGAAAAACTTCCGAAGTGGTGAAAGGTTAGTTGGTGTCTGCCTTGTTAACCGACGCCACTGTGTTAGTTCCAATATCTCTGGTTGTGGTAGCCTAACTTGCACTTATGTCTCTGATGTGGAGCAGTTTTTATGATTCCTTGTGCCTCACATACTAAAGTATAATTGACAGATTCAAAACACCTTGTTGGCGTTTGTAGTAGTGTCGTTTATCCTCTTACCAAAAGTATTTTTCATATATCAAACTTCCAAATTCTGCCGTAGACATCTTCTAGCATGTGTTTACGTTCTTATGATGTGTTGTTGAGTAAAAAACTTATCGTTTAGGCTGCGTCAAACAATGAAGTTGTCTTGAAATTGTGTCTGAGTCGTTCACTAGTACTCCGTGTTTACTTTTTGATCCGCCATAAATTGCTTTCTGAGCAATCACATGATGACAAACTAGCATTCGAATTCATCATTAATGTGTCCATTTTAAAGTTTATAAAGATCACAACTACTGCGTTTACTCTTTTAGCCGTGTTTTAATTACCACTGACTTGTTGGCCCGAGGTATCGATGTGCAACAGGTCTCTATGGTGATTAACTACGACTTGCCAAACAATCGTGAATTGTATATTCACCGGATTGGTAGATCAGGCCGTTTCGGACGTAAAGGCGTCGCCATCAATTTCGTGAAAGACGAAGATATCCGCATCCTGCGAGACATTGAACAATACTACTCTACTCAGATCGATGAAATGCCCATGAATGTTTCCGATTTGGTCTAGCTGTCGTGGACTTTTTACCATTTCTGTATATAAATACAACACGGCCCGTTTCATTCGTTTTAAAGTGGTTGCATAACTAATATATTACATATATTAGCGGTGCTTGTTTATTGTTCACAGCAAGGGCTTTCCGCAGACGCCGGCGCTCCTTTTTGGGTTAATTACTTGATAATCTGCCTCCAACGTGACCTCATAATTTACTAAATCAAGGTAAAGAATACCAGAAGGGCGGTAGTGATTTAATTTTCGCTCAGTTCCATTTCGTGTTTACAAGCATGGTTGCGTTCAATTCGTGAAACTTCCAAGTTGACCATCGACATCTAGCGTGTGAGAAATCTGTGTCGGCATTCGTGGGTGCCTTCAGTCCTTGTCATGTTTTTGAATTAGGTTCCGATATCATTTGTAGCAGGTACATGTCACGACGTGGCTGACGCAGAGAAAGCCTACAGAGAAGATTAGCAGCTAACCCGACACATGGAGGAAAGAGTAGTGGTGGTATGTATTACGCGGCGCAGCCAGCGTGGAGAACTCGGATGGACGGCGCTTGGCTTATGATTGGTTAATGAGGCCTTGTCTGGTGTGCCACTATTAGTACAAGGGCTCAGAGATTCTACATCATGCCTAGAGGGTTAACATAGGATCGGGTTCTCCTGTTCACGCAAACAGCCTTTATATGGTGCGTCGTTATTGGTGTGCTAATTAAAGAACAAACCATTACTCTGACATTTTACCTACCATTGGCAAGCCTAAATAGTCGTCTCAGGTACCGGTGTTAGATTATAATGTTCGACTACCTCGACATTTTCAATGCGGGAAATTTTATCCCATTTTGTGTGCAGGCTAATCAATTGGCAATGGTTCTTTGAAGTCTTCTCTAAATTATGCCTTCAAAGGTTTTAGGCTGGTCCCAAGTTAAAAACAGTATTTCAACAGCAATTAACTAAGTACGTTGAAACACGACACTCAAACAATGGTCGTATGTGGCACATACGTTTATGCATTCAACTAGTTAATTAGAAGCTGTTGTGAGTGGTGTTTATTCAACATCTTAATCCGATCGCTTCGCCTCCGACAAAAGGCTCCCCTTCTCGCAGAATGGCGACAGCCGCGCAAAGCCTCAACTCCCTCTTCATTCTCACGTATATGTATCTTAGATTAACCTCACACCTAGATCTCGATGTTAGCGCATCTATGACTCACGCATCCGAGGTATAAATATACACGCGTGAACCCGACACAACGACACCAATTCTGGTTGAGCTCTGAAGTAAACGGTTTTGTTCCGTCCTCTCCGGTCTTCTTCTTCATCGTGGGCATCAGGCAATCGGAATCGGGTCAGGGTTAATTCAGTGGCCCCGGCGGGGTTCAGGACCACATGCTGGGGCCCACAACAAAGCTTTTGTTCTGCATTTGCACTCAAATCCCTAACCAAGTGGGCCGCATCATACAAAATTTATAAAAATTCGTAGTGCAAGAATAATAGATTGTTTTTACAATTATTACCGACAGACGTGTCTATGAAGTACACTGTGACTGAGCAGGATACTTTGACTTGTCACGTCTTCATTCCGTCCAGTTCACTAAATCGATGTCACTAAAACGCATAGACCTAAGTTACGAATCCTAAATTTAAGCCTCCAATTTGGCAACCACTAGTGCTAATATATTCACACCTGTATTATTAAAAAACAAATTCAACTAAATATTTTGAAATGATAAAATCCACCTCCTATCAAACTAAACACGAGCCCCCTGCAATTAGTCATAGCTCAAGGCCATTACTGCTGTCGACTGGTAAACACAACATTGTGAGCAAAAAAGCTAAATTTTTGGTGGTATTCTATGTTCTACCAGCATAAATACAACCTCCCCAGAGCTAACTTTAATTACATTTGGACACCAGTTGCTTCGTGATGACCTCAGAGCCATTTACTTTGTTACAATTTGTCAATGATACCTCACCCAGACTCATAAGAGGGTAACTCTAACACCATTTGTCATGCAAAACTGCTGCCTCCATAACATTTTGTCTACACGGGTTCTGAAAAATGACTTTTGGATAGAAAAACAGTTTAGACGTTCCCCATGGCCATGTAATAATTGCAGGGTATTTTAAAATTTAAAAATATATTTCTTAATATATGTTAAATTACAGACCTTGCTAACAATCCGAGAAGTGCTTACTCCTTTTATAAACATAAATGATAGAGTGTATTCGGCTTGGATAAAGCACTTTTGGATCCTAATCAAAAACAGGGAATAGGAATGAGTGTTATGCTTCATTACACATCATGCGTAACATTCATAAGATAAAACAAGTAAAACACCTAACAGTCTTAAAAGTATCAGCCAAATTCATATTCTTCCCTCCATAATTCTTCAAGTTGCATAAATCCATGTCCCTTCTCAGGTATTTGTAACATTTCGGATTCACTTCATTTCTTTTCCTTAATTTTTGAAATCATTTGCCATGTACACATTTAAGAAACAGTAAAAGGCCGTTTACGATTTTGCTGCTAAAAATTGGAAATAAGACCATGGCTCACTCATTTGGATCAAAGATTAGAACTACTTTGCAATTTTTCATATAATTCCAAACACGTACCCACATTGTTTAATTTTAAAATGATAATGTAGTTTTACATAAGTCCTAAGATAAATGTCTATTTGTGACCTAATTTATGCACATTTTAAGCAGTTGTTGATGCATGTCATTGAAACAAGTTGCTGTGCAAAATATGAAGACAATTTCTTAGTCTTCCAAACACCCTCACATGACAAAGCAAATCACTACCAGACTAATATAAAACACGACAAGAATGTCAGAAAGCGTTATTTACTACTTTGCTGAATCGTCTGCCTCCACAATCGATTTGTGGTGGAAGACCAAGGTCGATAACTGTATAGCCTTGTCTTTCTTAACCTGTAAACCTATTAGTTCGGTTTTTTATTGTGAAGATCTATTTGATAACTTGAGTAATTGTTTACCTTTTTAACTTCTGTCCTTGCTCCACTAGTTTATTTATAACACTGACTGCGTTTATTAAAACTTAAGGAGCTGCCTCCTATTTAATTGTAATTTCTGAAATACCATCCGGTCCTGGAAGTTTGGTGCTTGAGTAATATGAAGTCTAGTCCTCATGTTTTGATATCTTATGCTTAGTTGAATTACGCTAATTCTGCCTGTAAATAGTACTTTTATCTACTCAGAGCCGAATTCATGACTTTGTTCTGATGTTGCGCCCCCTAAATGGTAATGTTAATTTAACTAGCCCTGACCTGGCTTCGCCGATTACAGACAGGACTCTGCTCCAACAAGAATATCTACTAACCTGTTTCAATCACTCTTTACGATTGACCCATTTTCCAGACATGTCGTTTTTATGAACGTATTTTATCTGGGGGTTTCGCAAGTAGCCCAAACTTGAGGCCTGTTCCCTGACATCCTTCCATGTTCCATTTCTAAAAAAAATTCTTTGGCGTCGCAGATTACTGTTGTATTTCCGGATTTGAACAGTGCATTCATGCATTTTTCGTCTGTTTTTGTGAAGAACTTGCTGCTTAACATGAGCGTGATTCTTACACTTTGCGTGTGTACACAATAAGGAATAAATTCAAATAATGTTTTTGTGTTACCTGCCCAGGCCTTTTAATGTTCATCGACTTAAATTAATTAGGAAAGCCCTGGTAACGAAGCAAGCGCGTCAAGAACGCCAATTTTACCTAAATATTGATGTTTCCTTGCATCTCATTTGGTTCGGTCTACCATAAGTAGGACGTTTTTACTTGTCTTAGATATTTTTAATTTAGTTATCTGGAATAAAAATATTAATGTGTGGTTGTTGCATTTTGGTTTCGATGGTTTCAGAAATAGAGATATAACGTCATCACACAATGCAGTACATTAGAAAACCTACCCTATGTGTAGAGCGATAGAAACAATTAGTCGCTACACGTTATGGTCTTCTGACTTGTACTGCCTTATTGATCTAGGAATGGCCACGTCATGCTCCGTTCTGCAGCTAGCCAAAACAGATTTCAAAGCAGCCTGCAAGTATATTGAATCAGGCGTTGAGGTAGAAGAAAACGGAGGTAGCTGTCATTTTTTCCTAATTTATTAGACTCACAGGTGATCCGAAAGACGCCATCGCATTCTATCGCGATGGCATTAAGTTACTCGAAAACGCGCTGTCTAGGCCATCAGTCAAGAACGGTTTGGCGAATTTTATTTTTTAAATCAGTTGTCTATTTTTAGCCACCGACGCAGCTGTTGTTTCTGTTAGGAAGAAGATGATAAAATATCGACGGTTAGGGTCGGATCGGCTTGTGTTTTTGTGTACGTCCACTTTTCTAATGCTTTTGGCTCTACATTTATGCTCTTTCTACACCAAAAGTCAAAAGAAAAGCTATGTGAGAAACTCCTCTTCAATTTCTCTCGGCACGGCGGTTTACAATTTTTTTCTTTGAACATATTAACACAGCTTCTGATTAGTTTCAAACGAGGAATGTTCAATTTCTATCAAGTCACCCACGTTATCGAGCTCGCAGTTCTGCTAATCACGCGTACCTGGGTGTAACAATACACACATTCTACTTAATTATATAAGTAGTCATTTTATTATTTTTTTAGCAAATTTACCCAACAATCATGATGCGCCCAAACAACAAACCCAAAAACCGACTACAAACAAGGCTCACAGCCTACCGTCGAAAGAAGATATAAAAGTGAGGTCCTTTTTTTTAAAAATCAAGTTGTTATTTTAGTCTGCTGCGATGAGCAAGCTCAAAAAATTTGATAAAGCTATTCTTTCTCGGGTTTTTGACGACGTCTTGACGGATCCCTCAGATATCACTTTCGACAATATTGGTGAGTCATGATACATTTTTTTAATCAGAAAGGTGATACTTAAGCTAGTGTCTTCGGTTTTCCCCGACATATTGTGCACAAAAGACACTGGCATTTTCACACCCACCGTGTGGCGTCGTTTTGCATTTAGCTGGCAACGAAGAGGCGAAGGAGCAGTTGAAGCAGACTGTTATTTATCCTGCCCTTCGTCCGGAATTATTCACTGGACTTCGGGAGCCTGTTCGTGGAATCCTGCTGTTCGGTCCACCGGGAAATGGCAAAACGTTGCTTGTAAGTTTCGCCTTGATTGGCACCTTTACCGTGTGAAATGACTCTCTCATCCACAAGATTTCTAAAAACTAACCTGTCGGCTATAATGTGATGATGAAAAGTTATCCCACAGTATTCTAGAAGTTGATGACATTTGTATTAAGTGCGTAGCTAATCTTCGATATAATACCTTCGCTGACTGAGGTATTGTCGTCTATTTTTGTTTAAGCCTGTTGATTGGTCCAAATTGTTGTTTATTTGTATTAAGTGTGTAGCTAATCTTCGATATAATACCTTCACTGACTGAGGTATTGTCGTCCATTTTTGTTTAAGCCTGTTGATTGGTCCAAATTGTTGTTTATTCGTATTTCAATGCAAACCGCCACAAATCTACAAAACGTCGATAATTATTGATTTTTTTGAACAAGCCTTTTTGGTAATAAAGTGGCTATCAAATCAATCCACAGTGTCGTGTGTAATCGTAGATAATGTTGATGTTGAGCGCGTAGCCTAATCGCTGATGGAATATCTACATTAACTGAGGTATTGTCGTCCGTTTTTTTGAAATTATTTGATTGGTCCAAATTGTTCAGAGATTTTTTGAAATTTAATGCCAAACTCCGCAACTCCGAAAAACGTCGATAATTATTGATTTTTTGAACAAACCCTGTCTGCCATAAGGTAGTAATTAAAGCCAATTCGCAGTGGTATTTTATCTCAAGTGCAACTTGTGTTATGTACGTAGCTAATGCCAAAAGAGATATCCACTAACTGAGCTAATATGGTCTGTCTTTGTTTAAGGCCGTTCATTGGTCCAAATTAGTCGACGTTTTTGTGTATTTCAATGCAAAACGCTCAACAAATTTAACGGAAATCGATAATCATTGGTTTTTTTTAAATACGAACTGTTGGCTAAAAATTGTTGATCAAAATCAGTCTCCAGTGGTTTGTGTAGCTGTAGATGCACCTTGTGTTCAGTACATAGTTAATCTTCGATGAAATGACTTTATTTACTATTTTGATTAAGCTCGTTGATTGGTCCAGCGATTTGAAAGAAATCGATAAATATTGATTTAGGTAAAAAACACGTTGCCTTTAATGTGTTAATCTTAATTAATCCTCATTGGCGTATGTAATCATAGATGCAACTTGTGTTAAGTATGTAGCAAATCTTAAACGAAATACCTTTACCTACTGGGCCAGCGTCGGCCATCTTTGTTTGAGCCCTCTGATTGGTTAAAATATTGTTGTTGATTGAATGGTTCCCTCCTTAGGTAGCACATTGTGTGCCCCTGTTAGCAAGCTTGTTTTCGCCATGAAGTTTTGGTATTGTCTCAAGTTAACCTTTCATAACACGCTGCTAACGTATTTTGCTAGTAAGGGAATGTAAACATCACCCGCCAATCAAGGTTAACATTTGCTGAGATTTTCAGAATTACTCTCGATAACTCCTGTTTTGGCGTTTAAAGGTGACTTACTTTCTTTCACACTTTTGGCACACTTGTGGTACTTGGTAGTCCTGATTTCGTCATAGCGTTCACGATGCCAACTTCAAAATACGACAAGTTTGCACTGGTGGATTGTTGCCACTGTCGTTCCAAATTAGGCTATTCAAAAAACTGCGATGCTATCCAATCGGAGTAGATTTTGGACAAGCTCAAAATGTCCGCGGAACCCTTGTCCACCAATGGGGTAGTACTGTCAACTTGTCTGGTGTTTGGCACGTGCAAAGCCCGGAACAAACCGTTTTAGTGGTACATTTTGTGAAAATCATGTGCGATCCAAATGTGTATCAACCGGCGTCAAATGCTCCTCGTCGTGTTGATAGCTGCGCTTTTTATTTCCCTGCGCACGCGGAGTGGCTGTTTCTTTGTGATATTTGCTGCCATTTGAAGTGAACACGATCCGAAAGGTTCTTGGAAGAAACACACACACAAACATATTGTAGCTCAGCTAATGATAATCTCCATGCCAACAAGATTTGAGGACCGCGCGAAGGATGAACATCACCACTCAACTCAAACTCGTTTCTCACATACTTCGGCGGCGTTTGAGTCAGTGTACCTGTGTGCGTCACTGTTCGACAACATTCGTGCATCTACAACATGATTGATGGTCGCCGACCTCAAGTGAGCTGCATCAAATTTACCAGAGATGTCGTTGAAATCAAGACCACATTGTCGTCTACTCCCAAGGCAGTGAATGTCATCTTCGAGGCATGAAACGCAGCACTACTGTCTGACGCCTGTGCTCTGAAATGCGCGAGTGTTCTGCGCAATGTCCTCTTCTTGATGCAAGATCCCATCTATGGCACGAGATCCAACCAGGGTGGATGTCAGTGCGTGGTGCCTGCCTGCTCAAGCATCACGGTTGGCCTGCCACGAGAATGCTCAGCCACCTATGCCAATGCAATAAGTCCCTAGATGGCTGAATGCATCCTACCACCTGCCAGGCGAGTGTCATCCACTTTAAATCGCAAGCACCTCGATTCAATTTCAGTGTCTTCGTTGAACCGACGTAGGTGTGTGTATATGACTGTGGGTGTGTGTGAGTTCCGTCAACCGCAACAACGTTGGCAGCGTGTGGTAATGTCGTGGACCGCACAGCCGTGTCACAGAGACCCTTCAAACTGGCGTGATGGCGACACAGTTGGTCTTGTGTGGAACCCTGGTCCTCGCGAAAAGACAACATTTCAACCAACCCAAATGACAGAGGTGTCGGAATTTGGTTCTGTGTGTGCTAAGTGATGTACTTCGCGCGTTCAACAGTCGACTATTCAGAAGGAGGTGGTGGCGGTCGCATCGGCGGTAGCTGAGGCAATGAGGAGGTATATTTAAAAAAAGTGGCAAAAAGTAGTAAAAGAAAAGTCAAATGACGCGGTAGTTGCATCTAAAAGGGACGCAGAGAAAGTATCCTGGTGGACCACGCATCGCCACTGGCCGCAGTGCGGTTGCCTCGCACGTCGCCGTACTTGCTGTTCCACTCGGCGTAGCCTCGGAGCGAGTCGGCGGTCAGGCTGGGTCGCACACGAGTGAGGCTGTTTTGGAAGTCGGCGAATCGCACTGGTCGAATGGAGCTCTTCGGGACACTGGCTATCTCCCCCGACTTGAGGGCTTCAACAGACAAGCAACAATGCGTGGAATTAGGAGTACGCACAAGGTGCCAATGCAAATCGACTGCACCACTTTGCGATAACAAGGCGACAATTGCCTGCACCAAACAATGCTATCCAGTCTCATGAGAATGACGAGCTGGTGGTTAACAAGAAGAGTCTGTGATTGGGCGAAAGCAGCTTTCGGATGTTTTGAGACGAATCATCTTGCCAGTTGTTTGCACATAATCCCACACAGAATGTCGATGACTAGCCGTATGGCCAAGTGTTTATTTCAGTCCAGTTTAATGTGATGGCTGTGAAATCTATCATTTTGCGTCGAAAACAGTCAGTTAGGCAGGTCTGCTAGTTTTTTTTAAATGGGGCTAGTCGGTGAGATATCAAGCATGACTGTCACATGCAGAATGGGATTTCGTAAAATCTTGGAATTGGTTCCAAGACGTCGAGCAACTTGCCACCTGTCGTCAATCCTTCTAAAAAATTGCGTCATTTTGATTAGGCAGATCATGCTGATCAATAGGGACCGGAAATGTCGTTTGTTTATATTCTCGACTACGCGACAAAGATGTCTACGAATTTGAAATGATGCCAACCGAATGAGCCAGATTAGGAAAACAAGCAGGATCTAGACAGGAAGGAACGAAATGCCAAATTGTACACAATTTTGTCGACTGCTTGGTTGGCAGCCGTTAAAACTGCAAAATGCAGGTTTTGCGTTTAAACAGTAGGAGTAAAATTCACGTAAATCAACTTCTTGTTTACCGTCGGCCACAATTTGGAAATTGACAGCCTGCTGTCTCTCTAGCGTAAATTCCAGCCCCCTATTTTCTGCAGATAAAGCCATGCACTGGAACGATGAGGTCGTGGAAGCAGTTCCTCCTTACAACCGAAGGAGTGCAATTATTTGCGTGTGTCTTCATACTCACCACCATCATCATCATCATCCTCATCGAATTCCTTGAAGCGGGTAATTCAAATAACCACAAAAATCAATGAGATCCAACCAAAGCCCTGATAGTTTGTAATTCTGTAGTCTACATTCATATTGCGTTCATCACCTCAACTCAACACCACTAATTCTTGGGTATTTATTCAGTTACACGAATTCCAAAGAACTCGATGTTCGTTTGTTTTTTTTATTTGATTTTATAATCCCGCCGGTTAGAACCTAGATCACACTTTGAAATCCTCTCCCACTCATTGCCTTCTCGTGAAGGCTTAATGCAAATTAGTTTGAATGGCTTCTTGTGGCCTAGAACCTCAGCACTTGTTGCTCGAAGACTAACGTTCCGGCGACGTATTTCGGATTCAAAGTGATGCTAAACTCGTGAGTCAGACTAGTAAAACCAACGGGGCGCAGGTGTAGAGGAACGACACGCTAAATATTGCATATTTCCATCGGTTAAGTGGTCGAAATTTCTTAGTGAAGACATGTTGCCAGTGTCTTGGATTGGTAACCCCAATCGTGTCTTTTTTGTGCGTCCCAATTCAGGCGAAGGCCGTCGCCAACGAGTCCAAGTGCGTCTTCCTGAACATCAGCGCAGCGAGCGTCCTGTCGAAGTGGGTCGGTGAGTCGGAGCGCTTCGTGAAGACGCTCTTTGCGGTCGCGCGCGCCCTCGAGCCGTCCATAATCTTCCTCGACGAAGTCGACGCCCTCCTGGTGACCCGCAACGCGGGGGTCAGCTCAGGCAGCCACGTCACCCAGCGGGTTCTCACCCAGTTCCTCGCCGAACTCGATGGGGTACGCTGGAGTCTGGACCTCATTTCAAAAATCACCTTACTCATCTCTCCCCAATCCGGGTCGTGCATTTGTAGGTTGGTTCCGGTAAGGAGCGAATCCTTGTCCTGGGAGCAACCAACCGTCCACAAGACCTCGATGATGCTGCTCTCCGCCGTTTCCCCAAACGCCTACTCATTCCAATGCCCAGCGAAGAGGCTCGCGTTCAGCTTCTCACTAATCTGCTCCGAGGCCAACAAGATGCTGCGCTGTCTCACGAGGATATTGTCAGGATTGCGAGGTAAACGTCGCCTACCGGTTCATGCAAATCGATCCCTCTAGGCAATGACAGTCTCGTTTGACTGCAATTAAGACCTGTTTCAAATAAATCGATTTTCAGTCGCGTTTCACCTCATCAACTGCTTCTAGGGTAAAATGTAGCATTTGCTGATTATTATTGTACAGGTTTTTTCCTTCAGGTTAACGAAAAACTACTCCGCAAGTGATTTGACACAGTTGGCCAAAGATGCCGCTCTTGGGCCCATAAGATGTAAGTTGTTCGCACCCACATCTCAAAGTCTGGGTTTTACTTGATTATGGGAAATTTTGTGATCCTTATCAAGTACTTTTGTGGGATAATGTGTAAACAACTGGCAAGATGATTCGTCTCAAAACATCCGAAAGCTGCTTTCGCCCAATCACAGACTCTTCTTGTTAACCACCA